>JAOTQR010054874.1:0-14328 GCA_025774065.1 Solanum ossicruentum | reverse complement strand
ACTTGTATAGTCATAGAACAAAGAGACTCTTGATTAGATACATGTATCTTGGACTAGGTTCATCCTCCTTTATTTAAGTTTTTGAGTCTTTCAATCTTCTTTAATGAATTTGGTTTAATTTTCAACAAATCTTAATAATGTGTGAAAAACTTATGTTTGTTCCTTGGACAAGCTCTTTTTATACTAGTGTGGATACACTTCATGGACCACTGGTTCTTCAGTACAAAGCTGATAGACAACTCACCAACCACAGTAGATTTACAAGCTGTTTCCCACAACTCGCTTCAGCAAAATAGCCTGATGGTCTACCTGGTGTTTGACTTAGTTTGTTAATCATCAAAATATTAGAACACACTGTAGTCCATGTACTTAACAATTTCCCATTTTTTGATGATGACAAACTATGCCACATTGAACCTGTATTAAACTTGTTCCCCCTGAACTTATGCTCCCCCTGAATATATGATCACATATCTTCCTCATTTTAGCATCATTAAAAAAAAATAGTAAACTAAGAGAAGATCACATTCAGAAAATACCAAGTGTTTAAGTAAGCATAATTTAATCAAAATAATAGAAAATAGAGAACAACACTTGGATAAGAGATGCACAAAATAACCCTTATCAGTTAAGTGGTATTCCATCCATAATCATCAATCAAAAAAAACATTTACTGCCTAGGACTGGGCCCCATTCAAAAAAAAATTCAAACAGCAAGGACTAGAGACAAGGACAACAAGAGGCTTACATAGGCAGGGAACCTAGGAACTAGAAGACTTGGAGGCAAGAGACTCTATCAGTTTGGACATGCTTGTTCTATCGTCCCTGTGTGCCTCCAATAGTTGTGGGTGAGTGATTTCACCTCTTTGGTCAGTTGGGCATTTACTTCCCTCAGCTTGATCACCTCAGAGAGTTAGGTCCTCCTCTAGAGCCTTTGGCCAACTCAACATTTAGCATAATTAGTTCAGCATCCTTCTTGGCCAATGTTGTAGTCAGGTCCTTCACTTGAGCCTTTAAGGCTTTATTTTGATTTACCATCTCATACATAGGAGACTTTTTGGTTCCAACCTTCATCACTCCAAGCTCACACTCTGATAAAATTATAAAGGACAATGACTGCTTTATGGTCCCCATACCATCCCTACTCAGTTCCCCCTTAATTGAGTAAAAGTAACCATATGCTAGATCATGCTTCCCTTCTACCATGTTGTACACGTTGGTCATGTTTTCCATCATTAGTGTTGGTTGATTTATTTCTACCAAGGTGCTAAACTTTTCCATCGGGTATAGGTCAGCCATGGTTGCGATGTTCTTCTTCTCTGTACGGGGAAGTAACACTTTTCTGATAAATTCAAAGAAAGGATGATATTCACCCTTCAGAAGTTTTTTAGAGACAGCTGAGGAAGTCAAGTTCCTCAATCTGCCATCTTCCTCTAAGCAATACTTCGAAAGGGATTTGTCAACTACAATTTAGATCCCCTCAGTCCACACCTGCAAGACTTCTCGTAATATCCCTTCATCTACACTGATTGAAATGTCCCTAACATTTGTTACAAATCCACCATCATCTTGTATTTCAAGGTTGAGGTAAAACTCCCTAACCTCCCACTCATATAAGAATGGAACAGGTCATTCTAACAAGTGACACCAACCCTGAATATCAACAGTGTCTACCAATTCATCCACACCTTGGCTATTCTTAGCCGCAGGCTCAAATGCTCTCCCATTCAACACTTTTTGCTCCTGAAGTAAACTGATTCTCTGGTCATTGGTGAGAATCTTTTCTATTTTTCTCCTTTTTAAATGTGAACTTGGTCTCCTAGTGGAAACAGGCTCACTCCTATTTCCCTTTATACTGTATGTCCTCTTAATCTTTAAGTCTTTTACCTTTTCAGGTCCCTGACTCAGATCACCAACCTCTTCTTCTGTTTCCATCCAGTCAATCTCCTGTTCTCTCCAACTTCAATAACCTGATCCTTAGGTATATCCTCCTCAATAGAAGTGGTCCTCCTTGGTCTTTTCTTATAAACATGTTTCTGTTTACTTTCCTTCATTGCATCACCTAACAACTTCTTTTCACTCCCTCTGGTAGAATAAATCGTGACAACTACAATACTTTGCTAACTCACCTTTTCTTTTCCTTTGTCTTTTTTGACCTGGTCCTCAGTAGGAGTAGGAGTAGAAAGGACTACAGGCTTTTTCACCCTCCAGGGACAGTGGTCTACTGTCCTGCTCATCATGTTCATCTTCTTCCTTTTCTTCTTCCTCAGCAACATTTATTGGCCTAACTTTATTCACATGTGTCTGATCCTAAACTAGCTTACCCAGTGAGATCAAGAGAAGTTGGTTCCGCCCTAATACTTTGGTCTCCATCCTTTAGTCCTAACAGGTTTCTCACAACCCATTCAGTTCCCTCGGCAAGAATGTTGAAATCTGTCCCCTTGTCTTCTATAATGTCTCCCTAAGAATGCTTCTCAGATAGGGAGGATGAAGTATGTCCTAGGGGAGGTGTGTTCCCTTGTCCCTCTATAGTACTGAGAGAGGGTTCGAGAGTGGTTTTATCTTGTAAAGCATTGGATGGTTCAAACTCTGATGGGGCAAAAATAGAAGGAGGGAAAGTAGTTGGTGAGGAAGGGGAAGGTTTTTGAATCAAGATGCAAGTCTTCTTGTTTTGTTGGTACATGAACAGGGTCAGGAGAGGAGTGTTGATATTGGGTGACGAACTAGTATTGTGTTAAACACTCAAGACATGAAGGGGAGTTGTCCTAACTTCCAAACATGATGACAATGGTGTTTAGCACAAGGAAGATGAAAGAATAAACGAGATGAGGAAAAGAATACTTGGCAATTTTTTTGAGAAGATGAGGAGTAAAAAGATGATTGGTAATCATATAAAAAGAGAGGGAAAAGAAGCATCTGGTCCCTGATTAATTATGACTTTTCAGGGATTGGAATGAAGTGACGTCAGTTTAAGAAAAAGCTAAATGACATGACAGGTCTTAAGCATCCACATTAATGAAGTACTAAACTAAGTTTAAAAGTGTTATGCCAAATCAGTGTTTGCTTAGGAGTTTCTCCAAACCAACATCTGATCACATCACCTTTAGTTTGGTGATGCACAATGATGGCAACATCGTTGCCACACCCATTTTAAACTTACCAAGGTAAAGAATGATCAACTCTCTCACAGGTCCTAATAAATGTCCATCTTTTGGGACAAAATTAGCCAGAACATGCTGCACGACTATCGTATGCAAGCGACGTAGTTCTGTTGCTTAGAGTAATTGTTCATTCTCTCTCCGCTCGATGCTAGATACTCCTCCCATGACTAAAACATGCTCAACTCGTCAATCAAATCAAATCTCAATTGAAATGCCCCATATTTGCTTCGGAAAGCCCCATAATCATAATTTCCCTATATCTCAAAATCTGTGCGTGATTTTTAAAATTCGACTTCATATTCTCGATCAGGAGAAAAAATGAGTGGGAAATGGGTATAACCTAGATTTTAGAGGACCTGTGGCTAAAAATATTTTTTGCTAATTTTTTAGAAAATAGTGGTTGTCTGCGATGGGTCCGCATCACGCCAAGGACATGGACCAGCGTTAATTTTTTCTTATTTTTCTATTTTGTCCAAGGGCATTGGGGTCATAGACCCATGCCTATTTAAACGTGAAATCTCTCATAGTTAGCCATTTTTCCACTCTATATCACTCAAAAACCCTCTCTAAAACCTCTCTAAGACTATCAATTCTCTCATTCAAATATAAAGATTTCAACTCAATTTTGGGAATCAAGGATTCAATCCAAACCTCAAGTTTCCTCCAAGCTTATCTCAAGAAAACCCAAAAGGTATGAGGGTTTCATCCATTGGGTCCTTTCACCCATGGAGTCCAACCTTCCTATTTTATGAAAATTGCATGATTTCAAGTTACATTACTTATGGATATCTCTTATTTTGAATTATGAGCTAAATTATATTGGTGTTTTATCAAGTATCAATTGATTATGCATGAATATCTATTTTCATGTTTATCCCATGAGTTGATCTATGTCTATTGAGATTATGCATGATTCAAGCTATGAAAAACTATGCATTATTGTTAAGTTTTGATGTGAAATTCATGATACCCAGATGGGGTTTTACAATGATATTGGTGGCTGATTTTAATGATTTTGAAATACGTTAATCTTAGTATTTCATGATCCATACACTTGAATTTGCATGACATAGAGCATGTGTCCTTATGTGCCCACCAAGTGCTTGATAAAATGTCATGACAAGAATTCTTAAGCCATTAATGGTCTATTGCAAGCTTTTATATGTCAAATAATTTCAAGATGATTGTGGGCTTTAAAGCATGTATTAGATTCATGAAATGTCTATGATTTTACAAGTTACAAGTTAATCCCTATTTGAAGATTTTCACCTCATGTGAGCTATTCATGTTAATGCATGGATTCATGTATAGTTATTTACTCTCATGTTCAAGTTAGCTCCACAAATAGAGGTCAAGCATGTTTCAAGAGCTACTCATGGCATATTTCCATGTTTCTTACAAGTTATACAAGATATGGTTATTTTCAGTATTCTGTGAGAGCCGACTTAATACTGATTGAGGCTTAAGATGAGGGCTCGACTCAAGGATTCCTTATATAAAGTCTTTTATCTCTAAACTATGTACCACCATAGGATGATTTATTATACCCTTGCTATACTAGTGGATCTATCCAGTGCATTTTATCATGTTTATCATGTTTGGTTTACCTTGAAAAGTATACCACACCTAGCCGAGGGGTGTCATACCCGTTCACCTAGACGAGGGGTGTCATGCCTATCCGCTGGATCGAGGGGTTGTCATGCCTTGGATTCCATATTGTAGCTCCTTGGTCTATGTTGATTAAGGTCTCCTTCAATATGCATGTATGGTATATGTCTTACACAAGTTAGATCTTTTACATGAATGTTTACTTCAATCATTGATCATACATGACATATTGAGATTGTATCTATTGTCTATATCTTATGCATTTTGATTATATTGGCATATACCTTTGTTGAATTGCACTCCACATACTTAGTACATTCAATCATACTATGCCTACGTGATATCACCATGTAGGGATCGGATTTCTATTTGATCATCCTCCTCCTCCACGTCGCTAGTTCGGTCCTTTGAGGCAAGCTTTGGTGAGTCCTCAATTTTAAGGACAATATCTACTTATTTTATGCTACATTGAGACTCTTTCTTTATGTTGAATACTTATTACTATAAGAGTGGGCCTGGGGAGTGTCTAGGCCCCCGCGTTGTTATAAATGAGAGGTGTTGTTGGATATTATGTACTCATACTAGCGGGCTTGACTTGTCTTATGTTTCTATGTTTATGAAGGGTTTTCACTTAGTACCGATTCCTTTTTTATATTCGAATCTTGTTTATGTTTACTTTTCTTCCGCAACCAAGGATGTGTGTATGTTACGATTAAGAAGCTTGTTTTGGTGGTCTTCGGACTTCTCATTCGCCGTATCACATCTAGGCCCTAGGCTTGGGTCTTGACAAACTTGGTATCAGAGTACTAGGTTGTTGATAGTCCTCGAAAATCCAACATACCACATCGATTTGAGTCTTATTCATGGTTGTGAAGCGCGCCATAACTATGAATAGGAGGCTATGAGGTGTTGTAAGGAAATATTTCACTTCTTCATTATATATACATCGTGTGGTAGAGCTAAGTCCTCCTAGGCTTATCACCGATTCCTAACCATTACATTTCAGAATATGTCTTAAGTCATTCAGAATGGTGGACAGGACGATGACTATCTCTCACTTAAGGGCCAGCTTCCCAATGGTGACATGTCCAATGTTGATATTCATAATGCTCTATGGCTATTGGCCAAGGTTGTCATTGCTCAACTCAATCAACAAGCAGGTGCTCCAAAGACTTCAAGGGATAAGACGAAGGAGAGGGAGGCTAAAAGGGCCCAAGTTGGTGGTGCCTTATCTTCTACTAGTCTATCAGTTCCTAAGTACAAGAAGAAAAGGATCACTTTTGCTACTTGTCAAGGGTGTGGCAAGAAGCATCAAGGAAGGTGTTTGGTGGGCACCAAAGATTGTATCAAGTATGGGGTATTGGGAATAAGATGAGGAATTGCCTAGTGGCCTCAAGGGAAAGGAGAAGAAGCACTCAATTTAAAAGTAGGCTTCCGTATGCTAAGCTCGGTGGCAATGGTGGAGTGACCTAGCCTCAATGGCCAAAGTGTGAGAGGAATCATGGTGGCACATGTTAGAAGAACATGGGTGTCATGTTTTTGGTGTGGAAAGATGGGCCACAAGATTGTTGATTGTCCATATGCTCAAAGAAAAGGCAAGGGTGTTAGTGTTTAAGCTTCTCCTCTATGCAATAAGTGTGGAAAGTACCATCCGGGAGATTATATGGCTAGTTTGTGTGCGTGTTTTGAGTGTGGCATAAAGGATCATATGTCGAGACATTGTCTATGGGTTGCTAGGGATTATGAGGATGGCCATCAACGTTCCCAACCATACCCCTCTAGGGGTCACTAGACTTGGCATGGTGCTTCACAAGTATGTTGAAGGTTTTTTTGCCTTTTATGTGTATGCAGTGATAGACTTGGGTGAGACTCTTTCTTTCATTACTCCTTTTTGTTGCCAAAAAGCTTTATGTGTGACTCGAATTGTTGTGTGAACATTATGAAGTATCTACCCCCATTGGTGAGTCTATTGTTGCTAAAAGAGTATATAAATGTCCCGTGTTCATATTGCATAAAGTCTTACTTCATGATTTTGTTGAATTTGGCATGGTAGATTTTGATATTATTCTTGGGATGGATTAGTTACGTGCATATTATGCCTCCATTGATTGTACAACCCATAGGGTGATGTTCCAATTACTTAATGAGCAATTCTTGATAGGAAAGTCGTGATGTGGTGGTCAAGGGTATATTCATTTCATGTCTTAAAGCCAAAAAGTTGATTTCTAAGGGTTTCCTTTATGATCTTGTGAGGGTTAGGGATGTGGAGTCTAAAATCCTTCCTATTGAGTTGGTTCCGATGGTTAATGAGTTTTTTTTATGTCTTTCCCAATGAGATTCCCAATGTTCCTTCTAAAATAGAAACAGACTTTGGTAAAGACCTCCTTCCCTATACTCTACCTATTTCCATTCCCCCATACTAGATGGCCCTGGTGGATTGGAAGAGTTGAAGAGTCAGTTGAGGGATTTGTTCAAGAAGGATTTCATAAGGCCTAGTAAGTCACCTTGGGGCACATTGGTGTTATTTATGAAGAAAAAGGATTGTTCTCTTAGAATGTGCATTGATTACTGGCAACTTAATAGAGTTACCGTAAAAAACAAGTATCCGCTACCAAGAATTGATGACCTTTTTTATCAATTTCAAGGGGCTAGTCACTTTTGTAAGATTGATCTTCGGTCCGGATACCACCAAGTGAAGGTGAGGGAGAGGGATATTCCCAAGATGGCTTTTCGAACTAGGTATGGACACTTTGAATTTGTGGTTATGTCTTTTGGGTTGACTAATGCACCGACTATATTTATGGATCTCATGAATAGGGTCTTTAAACCCTACCTTGAAATGTTTGTGCTGGTCTTTATTGATGATATATTGATTTATTTCAATAGTGACGAAGAGCATGTGCATCACTTGAGGGTGGTGTTGTAAATTTCGAGGGATGAGAGGTTGTATGCTAAATATGAAAAAAATGTGATTTTTGGTTGGAGAGGTTGCATTTTTGGGGCATGTGGTGTTGGGTGACGGTATTAAGATTAATCCTAAGAAGACCTAGGTGATAAGGAATTGGCCTAGACCCTTGACTGCATCAGATATTAGGAGTTTTTGGGTTGGCAAATTATTACCAGAGGTTTGTAAGTGGTTTTTCTGCTACTGCTTGCCCTAGGACTAAGTTGGCCCAAAAGAAGGCAAGTTTGTTTGGACCGATGAATGTGAAAAGATTTTTCAAACCTTGAAAGATAAGCTTGTCTCTGCTCCTATCTTGGCTCTACCAAAAGAGTTGGAAGGATTTTTTGTTTATTGTGATGCATCAAGGATCGATTGTGGGGGTTAGGTTGAATGAATTTGAAAATGGTGGTAGTGGTGATTGATAGTCCAAATCTTCTTTGATTGAGGAAGTCAAGTCGAGACAAGACCTTGATCCCGCTTTGTTAAAGTTGGAGGCCTTGGTAAAGGATCATAAAGTGGGGGTTTTATCCCAATTGGGAGATGGTACCTTTAGGTACTAAGGTAGGTTATGTGTGCCTAATGTTAATGACTTGAGGGAGTTGATTTTGAAAGGGGCTCATGATTCATCCTATTCTGTTTTTCCCATTCCATGGGAATGGATAGAGACTATGAGGAGGTATTTTTTCTGTAATGGTGTTCGAGCTTCATAAAAATGTCCCTGATGTCCTCCTCCTCTAGTATATTCTCTATTACCAGACATGTGGCCTTCAGAACTATGTTGATTATCTTTTGACCAACGCTGCTCTCTGAAACCTCATTGGTTGCCCTTGTGTCGTTATCTTGACCTCTGTCTCTAACTATCGATGGAGGGACTGAGTCCCCTACCTGAAAAGATAATTACATCCCTCTTAGCATGGGAAAATCTAAGGACCAGTGATCTAGTGCTCCATAATCATAGCATCCTAAAGAAGCTCGATCACCATGACGTTGGCCACCATGGCTTGTAGTTTTTATCTTAAAAATTTTGATCCCTGCCTAGCCAACTAAAAGGACCTAGCCTTCCCTAAATCCATTATATCTCTATCTCTCGACCTCCACCTAGAGGGATAAGGAGGACCACGCTGCCTGGATCCTATGGTTGGAAACTACCCTTGGAAGCCTGTATTGAAGCCTAGAAAGGACGACTAGACTGACCCTTTTGCAACCTCGACTAGGACTATCAAACTGACCTGTAAATCTAGACTATACCTAATGCAACATCCCTCAAATCGAGCTCACTTGTCGTTGCCACCATAGGCATTGCAATGTAGCTGCTCAATACAAGCATGATCAATAATATCCAAGAAAGACCGGCCTACTGTAACTAGTGACTGCGTCTCAATCTTGAGTTGGGTCTTCAATCGTCTGATAAGGCCATCTAATCCTCTCCATCTAGGTTGGTAATATAGCAGTGGAATGTCTGGATAACTCATGAAATCTGGCCTAGTACTCTAACAATGTCATGGGCCCTTGCTCTAGTATGGAGAATTGATCACGGAGCTTGTCCCTGAGACTCCTAGGACCAAATCTATAGGAAAGCCTCTGCAAACTCTATCCATAATATATGTGTTGACCCAGCTGGCCTAGTGTCCAAGTAAGTATGCCACCACAATCTGGTAGCTTTTTCAAGTTGATAAGCTATAAAGTATGCTCTTCTGGACTCTTACAGCTTCAAGGTTTTCAACCTCTCCTGATAAGACAACAAAAACTCGTGGGCACCCTCTCCAATTAAGCCAAAGCACCTTAGATGGTCTAATCTAAGAAAAGAATCAAGAATTCGCTAATCCTGGTAGGGCCTAACACCTTCTGCAACATCTGGCTGCACAGTAAGAGGCGCTAGAGCTATATGCTCTGCTAGAGCAGGAGCTAGAGGCTTCTTTGAATGAACTAGTGTTACTAGATATGGCTTGGGAGCTGGGGCTAGTAGTTTTTGTACACCCTCAAGGGTTGTAACTAACTATAAACAAATTGTTTCTATGTCAGAGTCATAAATGGGGTAGCTGGTAATGGTGCCATTACTACTCCCTCTGGTTACAGAGGAATAGTGACATCCTAATGCTCCTCTAGGGGATCTTGGGAAGGATCCTTTTACGAAGCTAGCACTAATCCCCAACTCACCCGGAGGCCGACTTTTGAAAGGCATATCTGTAAAAGAATGAGAAAAATAAGACTCCATGAAATCGACAACACAATAGCATAAGCTAGTATAATAACAAAAGAAGTTCCTAATAACATCCTGTAGCCTCCCGAAGATATGTCACGGATGTCTTCATACCTATTCGGAGGACTCTACTAGAAAGTAACTCTATATCGATGAGACCAACGAACTCGGGGCACTAATACCAACTTTTCATGATCCGATATTACAAGTCATGATAATGCCCGCCTTAATCCCCAAGATAGGCAAGCTTACCCCATACCCTTGAACTACTAGTAAGTGTTGTGATGGCAGGAAGTAATCCAGACAAAAAAAAAAAACCATAATTGACCAAACTCAGAGCAAAATGGATACTATACATATAAAGAACTATAAGACACCTTCCAAAACCTAGACTTCACTTATGCAGAGCTACTATAGAGAAAATACATCACAATTGAGTCATAAGATATAGATATACATATATCGAACCAAAATAATATAAAAGGCTAGTCTCTAGTAGCAAAAGATGGGCTATTGATACACATGGAGATCAAAAGGATCCAAGAATACCCAATGCTTACCACAAGTTTTTGAAAATGACAACAATCAGAGGGGTCAACACTGCTAGCTCATGCTTGATCTTGCATCACATAATATATGCATGCAGAGTATATGTTGAGTACCAAAAATAAGGTACCTAGTATGCATCATAGACTAATTGAGCAAGAACACTAAATAAAGCAGGGACAAGCTAGAATATAACTCCATAAGTGGCTAATCACAATAATTGGATTAGTATGTAAGTGAACATGGAAGTAACCAAAAACCATACGAAGATGTAGTAATGTACACAGGTGTAAGGCCCTAGTAACGTACACATGTGTAAGGCCTACTATCTATGCCTGTACACCGACTGGGCCCACATACGCCTAGAAGGTACATCCACACACAATGTTAAGGTTCAAGGGTGTCAAGTTTCAACTGATCTAGTAACCTAATGACGTGCACATAATCACAAATTTGATAGAACAATTTGATCTGGCCTTTAACTTAGACGATATACCCTAACTTGGACATCAACCCAGGATATGACCCAACCTAAGATAAGACGTGACCAGTGGTTTGGCCTGGCCCTTAGGCCTCAAACTAGTCCAGTATGCCATCTAGTGGCATCACGTTAATTGATATAGCCTCTACTATATATCCTCTATTAGGGTTATGCGGAATGTAGCTGATCCTCGTTTATAGACTTCCTAGTGGGAGGATATGTGACCAATCACGAGGAATGCTCGACCCTTCAACTATATGAGACCTTACTCTAAGGTCTAATGTGATATTGTCATCACATCTCTGTCCAAACATAATCCCATATGTCCCAGGAACATTCCAAGATAACTATCCAATCGTATGGATAATCAAGTTTCCATCTCAACATGGCCTACCTAAGGCTCAACTCCATAGATTCAAGTCTGCTAACCTGGTCGATAAGGATCTATGCCTTTCAAGTTGCACCAGAAGAATATGTAGTAATTCATCATCGTGAACAATACATGTCTAGGGTATCACTATCCTAATCCTATACTAAGTCCTAACAATATCAAATAATCAGAAATACCATAGATAATCAGTATATCAATCACAAGTAATCTCAACATATCAAGTAGTTTGCCTATAGTCCTATATTTGACATAGCACAAATCCATCATATGCAGTCTCAAACTAACTCCCTACCCAATATGCATGCTATCCAGATAGGATTTACACATTCTAACTCAGTATATAAAGAGAGAGACAATAGGTCACCCAAATGTTGATCACACGCATTGCAATCACTCTACAGGTGCTTTACCCTTTCGATTGGCCTCAAAATGCTACAAGGCTATCAAAAACACCATCACAAAGTTAATACGATTGTTTCAACACTAGAATTGCAAGAAATAGGCATTGACCAATCTCGAGGCTAAAAAGTAGGGAAATAGGGCCCGTGTCTGGAATTCCAAAACAAATCATGTACTATGCTCCTTATAGCTACCAAGCCTATGCCTCAAATTAGGGTTCAATTTGATGTCCAAAACTACACCAACCAGTCCAACAACAAACGACATTTTCTTTTAAAAATTAAAGAATAAGGTAGTAGGTTCTATAATAATTTTATCTCAACACAGCCCAATTAGAAGATTCTAATAACACAACAATGGCCGTCTCGAAAACTTATCTAGAATAAATCTAAAATTCATTGAAATCCAATCCAAAATGACCAATTAATCCCTTTACAAACTTTTCGATGATCAACATCAACATATAACACCAAAATCATAAAAAGTACCTAGAACTATGTGCCACACACATTTTTTAATACTTCTATGATTTTCTTCTTGAAATCTTATGCGAGTTAGCCTTTTGAATCACCTGATTTGGCCTTGAAAATAAGAATTATTGCAGTTTGAATTTCACTTCAGTTTTGGTTGAATTCTTAAAATTAAAATATATATATCACCTCACTTTACTCTTTTGTGATTGCAGTGAATGGTACATCGTGATGGTAGAGTACTATACATATGACCTCCACGAACACGGAGGGTCGATTGCCTATGCACCACGAATGTAGCCTACTGGCCCGAAATCGCAGAGCACAGCGGAGCTAGCCCATGCGATCGATGCCAAGGGCTCTCGATCACGGAGCATTATGAGGTTGTACAAGATATCAACCAAGTCTAATTTTCTGACAAGGCGTCTGAAACTTGTTTAGAACCCCGTGTAGGTAAATGAACTATGCAACCCCAGTAAATTTGACATTTTGAGTCCAAGGGCATAGTCAAAATTTCCTTACAAGGTCATTTCGACTAAATATAGGTCCCACTTTGAAAAACCTTAAGTGGTCAATTTCCACCAAGAGGCCCAAAATGAACCCAAAAGCCTCAAGAACTGAGTGAAAAGTTGTTTCAGGGCAAACTCGATGTTTTAGAGCTAACCACACTATTAGAATTTCTATTCAAGCACATTTCCAAAAAGTTGACCAAAGTCAACAATTGCCTAGTTTTGAAAGCTAAAATGCAAAACTCTGTACAAATTCACAACGAAGGTCTCGGTATTCGAGTTGTCCATGTTTCTAGCCTAATTTGGATATTTTGGAACTGATAAAACTTATAGAATTTTATTCTGAGGCCGTTTACTTATATTTTACTTGAAAATTAGACTTTTCAAGCTTTAACCATCCTTTCACACAGAAAATTGCACAACTTCCAAATGAACAACTGGGCAACTAAACTATCAATGCCTGTTGGTTATAAATAATCTGGGGTTGCTATAGCATTCTAATCGGTGAAAAATAAGCAGAAACACATAAATGACCTTGAGGGTCAACATTACAGTTTCATTTTGATAGATTATTTATATTTTTTTGTTTTCATTTCCTTTTAATATTATCTATACATTATTTAAAAGATATATTGGAATAGCAGTCTAAATTCAATTCTAATCGTAAATTAAATTTATAAAAAAATTAAAATAAGATAATTACTAATTGCTCAAAACCGCCACTCTTCAAACTAATAGCAACATGGAACAACCCCACTTTTTGTGCATACTAATAAACTTCTCTCATTTCCGCGTGTATATATAACTACGAGGGTGCCAAGAAAAGTTTTAGCAGGAAACTTAAATTCCTATTCCTCACTTTTTCTTTTCAATTTTTGTTGCTTAAAATATGCAATATCAGTGGCTTGCTCTATTTTGAAAACTTTAAATTTTAAAGATGATCAGTTAATTTTTTTTAGAAAAATAAAGATAAATAGCTGATAAAATTTGGATGAAGCAATTTCTATGATGAATATATGTTATTGAAGAATGAGAAACACTTTCAGAATATATATGTAATCATATTAAATTTCTATATTTTTATAAAATGATTTAAATTATATCAAATTCAAAAATATATTATTCTAAATGAATAATGTGGATCAATATAATTAGGTTAATTAATTAAATTTAATAAAATATTAATGTAATTAAAAATATAAATTCATTTATTTGAGCTACAAAAGGTGACCCATTTTAATAGGCCCAATATCCTCTCATTCTAGAGGCCCACTTGATGCCACATGTCAGATGATGTGGCATCCCAAGTCAAATGAAAAGATCAATATGATCATGCCGCGTGTCAAAATGACATGACATTCCCATCTCAATCAAATACCAATAAAAATATGTCACATGTACAAGTTACATGTCCCAACAAATCAAAATCACGATGTCATTTGAAAGGAAACCTATTGTAATGACCCTTTAGGTCATTTTGAAAATTAGTATTCTTGATTTCCTACAAGATTTATCTTGATAATTTTAAAAAGAGTATTTTGGACTATATCCCATAATTTCTATTATTTAGTTGAGGGATGACTTTAAATAATTAATTTAACTTATGGGCTAAAGTGGAT
>JAOTQR010054833.1:0-14330 GCA_025774065.1 Solanum ossicruentum | reverse complement strand
ACTTTTATTCCCCCCCTGCCTTGTGTTCCTCTTCTTGTACATTTAACTGGTTGTTTGTGTTAATACCCCCCTTGTTCCAGACCTTTTATTTTTTGTTTTTTCCTATCTCTCTCCCCCCCCCCCCCCCTCCCATTTTTTCTTTTGCTTCCTGAAATTAGACTCCTTGCCTCCTTGATTTTCACCTTCAACAACTGCCTATCCCTTATCACTGTCCTTTAATTCTTTTGTGTGCTCTTTCTAGCCTTTCTTGACTTCCTTTTTTGCCTTTGTTTTGCTGGGTTGAGGCTCTAGGTGTTCTACATAACACTGTTCATCATTATGCCCTTGAATCATGCATGTTGTTCAATATTTTGCAATGTAGTCGTACTTGATTTTAATTCACATTTCTTCTACATCATTGTTTTTCTTCCTCACCCCAATCTTGATGCATTTTAGGAACTTCTGTAAAAGATCTACCTTTACTTTAACCCTCGCATAGCTAGACCTAGTCTGGTTCTTTCCAGCCGTATCTATTTTTAGCAGCTTTCCAATTGTAACTGTTAAAGACATATTGTCTCATTTCCAAAAAGTATTGGGGGGGGGGGGGGGGGGAAATGATAGAAAAGAGATCTAACCAATTATCATTATTGTTTCCTTGTCCGGATTGAACATTGGATCCCACTTCAATGTTCTCATTGGATATGATCTACTCCTATGAGTAATGTAAAAAGTTGGCTTTGACAATAAAATCACGTAATCTTCCAACAGTGTTGCACGTACTAAAATTTGTTTGTTACTCAGAAGCCTGATTTTGCACTCTCCTTTCAAATCATATTATTTTAGAATTATTTTCCTCAATTTTTGTATCTCTAGCCATCCATAGGAAAATTTTTCAATCACCACATACTCGAAATTTTGAATTTATTATCATTTGATTCACCTTATTATCCTCCAAAATCACTTAGGGCTCACCATACAGATAAGAAACAAGTTTTAAAGGTATAAATTTTGTTTGAGGCTTTTGTCCCAACCCCAAGAATGCAACACATGATCGAACAACAGTCCCCTCCGATGGGGGCTGTCCACTGCCCTTGGTGGCCATTTTCATCGGTGAATAACAAGAAAGTCAGTGACAGTGCTAGATTTAGAGTTTTGTTGGAATGAAAATGTTGAAAATTATTATTACTTAGGGTGTTAAAACATATTAGAAAAATGTTTTGTTATGCATTATCAATTGAAACCTCTTAAATAGGACTCTAGTGAAAAAAAAAGGAACGACAAGATGAGATGATACCTCTCTATTTATAGCCAATGATTTGGTTCAATAGGTACGAATTCACTTGTTCAGAACATGTATAGTGTCTGTTGTGACGGAGTTTCTCTACATAATTAATTAATGAATAATTTTTAATGATTCAATGAATTGTTTAATAATAAATAATTCAACAAATTAATATTAGAAAAAACAGAACTAATTGATGAGAATTATAAATAAATTTTATCTAAAAATTATCAATAAAGTATTATTTGCAATAGTCAATGTGAATGCTAAGTCAGGTAATGGCGATGCAGATATTTTGCCCACTTCAAAAACATTGTACTCCGTTGAAGGAAAGAGGACGAGTGAGGGGCACTCTCTTCATAAACCCTATAAGAGTTAAACGAAGTGTTTTCTAATATGGGACAAAATTTTTTCTCTATTCTACCAGTGAGAGAGAAATGATTTTTCATTGTTTCTTCATTTAGTTCCGCCATATTTTCAATTCACATTACACCAATAGTTTTCAATTCACACCTTGCACAAACTCAACAGTAAAAACGTATAACTACAATGATAAAACTCAGAAAATAAGAAACTACAAGAGTAATGCTATAGTTACTAGTATGTATGGACAAGTGAGACAACAATCAACTACCTACTCGCCCTCTATCATAATTTTTATCCTCTTATCTAAGGTCTTAACTTTGATATTCTGAAAATCACCTCTCCCTACTACTTTTTTTTCACGTACCTCTATGTCTTTTGAAACCATCTGCAACTACCCTCTCATATTTCTGCATTGGTGGATATTCATGTATCTCTTCTTGTGAATTCGGAACCATATTAGCCTTGTATTTTGCATCTTATCCCCCGTCGAGGAAATTCCACTTTGACTCGAAAATCTCGATTTTGAATCTTATTTGTCCTACCAGGACCAAACATCCATCTGAATATACTCCTTCATATAACTTTAATCTTCTAAACATGATATGTTTTTTACTAGCCAAAATTTTGCCTCATAAAACATAATTAGTCTGATCACCACTCTATAAGTAATAACATGCTAGACTGGCCAAAGAATTTTTATGTTAGTCATGAATTTTCATTAAAGATATTTTACACAGGTTACTTATACAAGTCAAACGTCTTTATAAATTGGTCTTACGCATTGTTGCACCCATAGGAAAATAGACCAATGAACTTCAATATTGGAAGACGCCTTCTCTTCCTTATATCACATACATAGTCTTGCCAAATAAGTAGCTGATAAAATATCCAAATGCATAGCTTATTTGCAATAATTCATGTTGTCCTTCAGAGAGGGAAACTCCATCCTATTTTCCCATCTAATTCAACTTTTTACTCAATATAGACCTACTTGAGATTACATTAATGCACATCCTGTAGCAACAAGTTTTCTATAATAATATTACCCTACTATTAAATGGAATTCAAATAAGAACATAAACGGAATTCAAATAAGAACATATTGACCACTTGTGTACTTTTAATTCCATTTTCTGATACACCACATGCATATTAGTTAGAGATTGGAAATAATAGCATACTAAGGACAATATTTCTTTGAAAACTAGCCCCAAAATGAGTCCAAAATATGGATTCATCAACAACCAACCCAATAAGGTATATGTAACTATATGGCTCTATGCGTAGCATCTTTAGGACAACGTCGTCTTAAGGCTAAGCTAAGGCATATAGAATAGATAATCAGGTGTGTCTCACCCTTACTGAATCATACGATGATCTAGCTCATGATAACAGAGACAGCTCATCTAGGCAACTATGTGCCTTACTGATAATGTGACAATCTTCAGAACAAATGGTAGTCCCAAGGACTAACACATTCATACAATGTCATAACAATACATGTCCCAATGAATCTCGTATAAAGTACCCATATCATAAATCGAATCACATTCCCATCTCTATCTCATCAGAGGTTTAGCAACGTTGTATTTCATTTCAAGAGTTTGTGGTGCCCAGTCATAAGTACAGACAACAACATTTCTTAGAATATAACATGGTTTCTGGTAAAAAGTTTGTTTAGCAAGTGTATAATGGCTAATCAATATACATATATATGTCACAAAACAATTCAGAATCATAACTAACCATAGATTAGTATATCACAACCAGCCAGTCACAAGTACTCATAATAAAAGTGGAAGTCACAGCTGTACCACAAGTATCTAGAGGAATCACGGCTATCAGAATCAATTAAATACTGGAATAAATCCTCAACACAAAGTGTAGTTAGCAACAACTCTCACAACTATCATATCTCCATAGCACCAGGTTATACTCACATACACACAAGAGTCATGCCAGAATACATACCAGTCCCATGGCATCAACCCATATCCAGTCTTTACTAGACTCTTCTGCAGTGTAACAGAACCAAATTCATCAAATACAATAGGTATAGCTAATAAAGCACATAACACAGTAACCAACATCTTGCATTGTCATACATACCACATACTAAGTAAAACCAGCCTCTGTACAACACATTCACATATCTCTACTCAAACATACACACATTTCAGCTTAGTATAAGGTTTAAGGAAGCCTAGCATATTGGGAAAGCGGTTTCTTGTGCTCCTGATAAGTTCTACTTGAGCATTTCGCTTTATGATCACCTCCAGATGCTTCTCAGCTTTCAAAACATGAATCACAAGGTTAGAAAACTGATTTCACTGTAAAATCTCAAGAAACGGGTGAAATTAGATTAACTGCATCTAAAATGAGGAAAAGTAGGGCCCATACCCAAAATATTGAACAACCACCATAAAATGATCCCTAGGTCATGCCAAGTCCATAGCCAGAAGTACAACCCAAAGTAGATCCCAAAATAAGAAGAAATGGCTAATAAATAAAATAGTATTTCTTATCGAAAAAACATTTCTCATAAATTCTCAGTCAAGTTCCTCAAGTATACAACATAATGATCATCATCCATGGATACCACGATGTTCCTCGTAGAAAATAGAACAATTTGGATACAAATTTCACTTAATACCACTGAGAAATGATTGAGATATTGCAACATAAAGTTTTCACCAATTTATGATATTATATGCCCTAAAATAATGATTTCTACCTCAAATGGCATGCCAAAAGAAATTTTTGATACTTACAAGATATTCCTCCCAAAAGAATACACAAGTTATCCTTTTGAATCACCCAAATAAGATAAAAATTGTGGTCCAAAGTGGTGAGGAATGTGTGCATATATGCGTACAAACCTTCGTGTAAGTTATCTATATATATATTCATGAAAGACTTTGCCATCTCACTACCATATGGCATCTCCAGATTGTGCCACATGGAAGCACCAAGACATATAGCAATCTTCCAATCCTCTTTCTTGTGGTTTCGGGCTCATTCGAACTCTGACTTCGCAAATGAAATTTGTAATCCTACTAATTTTAACATTTCGGATCCAATGACATATGAAATTCCCACCGAAGGTCATTATGATCTGTTGTGGGTACCACTCCTTATATGGAACTTTTAACAAAAACTTTAGGGGAACCAAATCACATTCGAAAGTCCCCAATATCAAAGAAAGGTTCTTTCTATACAAAACATGATGTACTGGAGCTAACTGCTTTATCAAAATTCTTATTTGAGCACATTGTCTGAGGGTGTTGTCTATGACAACTATTAACCAGTTTTAGCTACTAAATTAGTAAACCATTATATAACTGATCTGGTCACGCTCCTAGCCCAATTCGGTCATTCTGGGACTGATGGAACCTTCTGAATTCCATTTCATGATGGTCTACTTGGACTTTCTCAATAAGCTTATTTCTACCGTTATAACTTCCTATTTTGCTCAAAATACCGATAAATCACAACCACTCATCCAATAACCATATCAATAGTGGCAACAAGCCCAAAAAGTCCGGAGGTCATTGTAAACTTGCTTAAGTGTGTAAAATAACTTTGGAACATAAAAATGACTTAGAGGGTCATTATAATATCCCCACGTATAGAACTTTCATTAGTGGAAGTAGAGATAAAGGCATACCCGAAGACTTAAATAAGCTAGGTACAACCCTGCATATCTATCTTAAATCTGTTAGGTCGCCTCCTCGATCCATCCATGTCAGCACTGCTCGATATCTCTTTCTAGAATAGCTCTCAGTTCCTCAGCAAAAATCACATGATTATTTAGTTCAACTGAATTCTACTAAAACATATATAACTTGTCTAAGATATAATGGCATATCATCGATACATGAAAGACAGACTGCACAATAGCATATACTAGTGGCTTAACTAACACATATGTCGCAGGCTAAACTCACCTCAAAATCTTTAATGGCCCAATCTATCCTAGGCTAAGCTTACCCTAGAGGTAACCCCATTACCCCATTTTAGGAATTAAACCAGCAAAATTACTCTATCGACAGCCTAAAAAACATCGAGTCTCCCACCCAAAATACATAGAGATGTACCCCAATCTTATAATGAGTAGTAAATATGATCATCGTAGCTATGCTCAGTGTCAAACCATAGTTCTGGTAACCTCAACTAATTGGAGGTATAATAATCCATCAGTATTTAATTGAGAATCAGTGTAGCAATCTCTACGGGGTCCTCACAAGTCAATCCCTTAATCGACCAGCCTGATCAACTAAAATGTAATAGGAAGGAAACAAGCTAGGTATACATGCCCTCAATAGCACTTCACAGTTATCTTAACTAATCACAATCACCTGAAACTAGAGTTGTATTTCCCATATACAAGCTTTACTACATTTTCTATTTTGTTACGCCATCAATGCCCACAATTAAACCACAGATGTCTTTGAGGCTAGCCATAATAACTGTAGACAATAGCTAATATATCACACTCACATGTAGGAGCTTTTACCCCTTTTCCCTTACTGTTCAATCAGTTAATCGTTGCAACAATAACAATCATAGGTGTGACAAATAATTTGGACACTATCTCAATATAATATATTATTGACTTAACAACAACCAGCAGCCTCGACATGATAACAGATGATCAGGAATGGAACAGATACTAACATACTAACCACCAACACTCTTGGCAGCTGTTAAATCTCCATAGGTATAATAGATACTCAATGCACTAATCATCAATAGATTCCTTACATATTTTTTTGCATACAGGTATATATCACACTCTCAGTCATAGACATCAACAACTATCATCATTAAGTCATATATGGAATACCATGAGTAATGGAGGTACAAAACTTCCATTTAAAACCCACTGACTTTAACTAGAAACCTAAAACTACCATGTACTAATAGTACATAATTCATACCAGTCCTCCACAATCCAACGACACATATCATCTCAATTGTCAAAGACCTAGCAGTCCTGACATTCAATAGATCAATCAAAGTCCTATAGTAGTACACCAATGAGCCCCTAGTAAGTAGGGTTGTCGATGGGTTACCACAACAAATAAAATTGGTACATACAAAGTCATCAAAACCATGATACAATAGGGGCATTGATCAGCCTAACAGATATAATCAGCCACTAATAATGGCCACAACATGTTTGGGTGAAATCTTCCAAATATACTCCGCCCAATTTTCAATTGATGTCAATCTGACCTCTACAGTAAAGTTAACCTCGCACTCCTTCAATAGACTATCAAATCAAAAGAAATAAATCTAAGAACTCAAAAATAAGGGAAAAACATCCACAAAAAGTCCTGAACTGTCATATCACGAGCATGAACAAGTACTAACATTTGGGCGGCCCTATATTTGAGCCTGCATAGATGGAACAACACCAAACAATGAGAGGCATATCAAGTATAACCAAGGTAATAGTCCAGGATTACTTATCTACCATAACATGATAAGAAGCTAATCAATCTATATCCAATATAATATCATATCATATCTGAGCCCATACGACATTATCAAAACTACCTGAATACCGCCATCATAGAGTTGATGTGGCCTAAGTTACACCTCCTTTTTGAGAATAGAGTAGCCTTTGTCAAGAAATAGAACCTAACCAATGTTAGTGTCAAACCCAAGGGAATTAGTAGACTTCAGAGAATTCAATCAATGAAAATTAAGTGATTAACCAACATACTTCACCAAAAAAGGAGGGGGTTTGCAATAATTAGTAGAAAAGCAAACATAACTAACACATGAGTTAAATCAATATGAAGAGAAACTAGGGAATTGTGCTCCCCATTATTCCCTAACTTAGTATCACTAGGTAATTTAGTTCTTTTCTAGTGTCTAGCATGTAGGATTATAAGTTAAGTTCACCAAACCCTTTGGTCCAGGAGAGAGGAAAATTTCGCCACATGACTCGGCCAATCTCCATAGTGTGCATTACTAACCCTTACCTATTAGTTCCAACACAACCTTCCCTTGGCTCAATTCGAATCCTGTTATTTAATTTATTTTCTAATTTATTACTAGCTTTGTCTAATCAGTAACTAGGAGGGTTTAGTTGTTGGCCAACACTAGAAAACATGCAAAGCAAAGAGATTAATTAATACATGCATGCACAGTTTTCAAGAATTATGAATGATCTGATTTTACCTTCTTAGTTCTAAATGGTTCCCACAACCCTAGTCGTAGATTTAACGACGCATGATTTATGTAGATGTAAGATTTATGAATTAGAATAACATGATAGAGAACTTACACAATTGAATTAAGAACAAGCAAATCCTACTTCAAACAGAATCACAAAATTAAAGATGAAATAAATGTGCAAGTGTTTCTAAAAACACTCCAGTGTTATCTAACTATTTTCCTCTTGAATTGTTGTGTTCTCTGTGTACTGCATCTTAACTTGATGAAAAGTACCCTAAAAACCTATTTATAATATTTAGAATACAAGACCTAAACATAATAGGATAACTGGGTTGACATGCCTCACGAACAGGTTTATGGGTCGTATTGCATTCCACGACCCGTAATCGGAGTCTCACACAGTGCTACTGGGAAACTGGACATCAAGTCGATGATACCCCACTACAAGCCATAAAGTGGTTTATGGCTTCAAAAAGTCCCTCATCTCTGATCCTCAGGGCACGAACCATGCTCTATGGCTCATAAATCAATCCAAGGCTCATTTTCATGTTCATAGAATCAACTTAAAAAAATGAACCCTTCACTGGAATCGCCTATGAAACCTACTCCACGGCCCGTAGAGTGAATTATGGCCTGTAAAAGGTCTCGTACTGCATCAAAATTAGCAACTTTTGCACTTTCTTCAAAAAATCAAGACCATCACTAGAATCCTACTAATATTACACAAAAACTTGTAAAATGAACTATCATCATATTGAAAACACAAAATTTTTTAACTTTTAACTATCAAAAATGCTCTATTTTGACAGCACATCAAGAATCCCCACACCTAGTCCCCCAGTAATAAAAAGAACTTTTGCATGAAAATCAGTATACAAAATGTCACAACCCAAGCCTAGGGCATAAACGTCACACAATGAATATTATATCTCATGCTTTGGACATTCAATCCCTCAAGAAACCACATTCACAAATTTTATCAAACACTTAGAGTGTGAGTAATGTTAGTATAATACCATGAAATATAGAGATGAAATCATGCAAGAAAATTCATAGTAAAACCATCAATCAACACCTTGAAACACCCTCAGGAAATATACATCAAAACCTCTCATCAAATCTTACAATAAATCCGACACGCTTAGCTCAAAACATGGCAAAATAGTCACAATTTCACATAGCTTTAACAAAGTGTGCAGTGAAATTCATAATAAGCATGACTCATTTGTACATCAACTTTAAATCATGTAATTTGAGTAAAAGAAGGCTTGGGTATCATGGGTGAAAGAAATCGATGAAAGAAACCCACTTATCTTAGCTCAGAGATGAGCTTAGTGAAGATTGGAGCTAGAGACTTGAAGCTTGAATATGAACCTTGAAGGAAAACCTTAGTTTTGGATGAGGGATTGATACTTGAATTTAGGAGTGAACAATATGGCTAAGTGTTTCAGTGAGTATTGGAGGATGTTTCGGATTATCTGAGGGTTAAATATGGCTAAGTATAGATAAAAACATGTTTGGAAATACTTAGGCCCAAAACATAGAAGTCTTGGACCTATTTAAAAAAAGGCATCTTTTTATATTGGTGTGCATCGCGTGAGGAACATGGATTGCTCACTGGAAATTGCATTCTTGAAATTTCATAATTGCTAATCTTTCACTCTTAAATCTAGGTTAGATCCTTTCCCCCTAATGTTTACTTTCTGATTAATAAAATAAGTCAGATTTTCGGTATCGTGCACGAATTTTGACATATACAAAATTTAAAATTCTGGGCATTCCGAGGCACATTTTCTGGCACTTTTTAGGGTCATTTCAATATCTCTTCCTTGAGAACATTCATCCCCAAATGTAAAAGAGATGTACAATTCAAGAGTAATCATAAAAAATATCCCCAACCAGAATGCACTATTACATTTAAGTCACCGTTTTCAAAATCTCATCGTAAGTTGTAAAATCATTACAAATTTGCTAACTTGAGCATGAATACACATGAATGACATAAAGGCTGAAATATAAGACTTGACATCAAATAGGAGACTTAGAATTAGTACCTTAGGATTAAGTGGAGTGGAATAGATAAGGATACTGCTTTGCATGTCCGCTTCGGCCTCCAAGGCAACACTTTCTACTTATTGGTTCCTTCATATAACCTTAACGGATGCCACCTCCTTGTTCCCCAATCTCTTCACTTGCCTGTCCAAAATATAAATGGAAGTCTACTCATAAGTCAAGTTATCCTCAACAACACCCACCACATCAAGAGGCACAATAGCATTAGGATCACCAACACATTTCCTAAACATAGAGATATGGGACATCAGATGAACCAAGTTCATATCACTAGGCAACTTCAACTCATAAGCTAACTTGCCGACCCTATTTATCACCTCATAAGGACTAACGTATCTTGGACTTAACTTTCTCTTTTTACCAAAATGGACCACACCTTTGATTGATGAAACTTTCAAATAGACCTAATCACTCATTTTGAATTCAAGGTCTCTTCTTCTCACATCGGCACAGGATTTTTGAAGACTTTGGGTTGTCTTCAACTTTTTCCTAATCATCCTAACCTTCTCAAGAGCCTCTTTAACTAGATCTATTCCTAATAAAGCCACCTCTACAACCTCAAACCAACCAAATGGTTGGTCTACAACGTCTCCCACAAAGAGCCTCAAAAGGAGTCATACCAAAACTAGAGTGATAGCTATTGTTGTAGGCAAACTCAATCAATGGAAGATGATCATCCCAAATACCCTTAATCTCCAAGACATAAGTCCTAAGCATATCCTTAAGTGTTTGAATGGTTCTTTTGGCTTAGCCATCCGTTTTAGGGCGAAAAGCTTACTAAGGTGAACTTTTGTACTAAAACCCCATCGAAAAGATCTCCAAAAATGTGAAGTGAATTGTGTACCACGATCTGATTTGATGGATAAAGGAACCACATGTAACCTTACTAACTCATGGATGTACAACCTTGCATACTCTTCATCCCCATATGTGGTGTTAACCGGTAGAAATGAGTCAATTCGTCATCCTATCAACTGCAACCCAAATGGAATCAAAACCTTTTCTAGTCTTGGGCAACCCAACCACAAAATCCATATTAATCATCTCCCACTTCCAAGTAGGAATCACTATGTCTTGGGTTAGGCCACCCGACCTTTGATATTCGGCTTTGACTTTTTGACAATTATAGCAATCCGAAATGAATTTTGTGATGTCCCATTTCATGCCTTCCCACCAGTACACATCCCTTAAATCTCTATACATTTTGGTGGAACTGGGGTGGATAGAATAAGAAGAATTATGGGCCTCGTCAAGGATTTTCTCCCTCAAACCATCAATGCAAGGCACACACAACAAACCTTGGTACCTAAGAGAATGATCTCCCCCTTGGGGGAGAACCTCTACTTTGCCCTCTTTCACCAAGGCCTTCAATTCAAGCAAGGAGGAGTCAAGATCTTGTTTTGCTATCACCGCATCAACCAATGAAGACTTAGATCCACCACCAACAACAAAACCATCATCACCAACTTCTTCCAACCTTACCCCTAATCTAGCCAATTGATGCACGTCCCTAGCCATTTCCTTATCACCACCATCAACATGAGCTAGGCTACCCATAGACACCTAACTCAAAGCATCCACCACAATATTTTCCTAACCCAGATGATAGTGCACACTCATATTATAGTCTTTAAGAAGTTCTAACCATCTCCTTTGTCTCATGTTAAGATCTTTTTGAGTGAACACATATTGGAGGCTCTTTTGATCGGTGAACATAACAACATGGACCCTACACAAGTAGTGACGCCAAATGCAAACACAACACCAGCTAACTCTAGATCATGGGAAGGGTAGTTCCTTTCATGGACCATGAGTTATCTAGAAGCATAAGCTATGACCTTACCATTTTGTATCAACACACAACCCAAACCAACCCAGGAAGCATCACAATACACCATAAATCTCTCAATCACATCCGATAATGACAATATAGTAGCGGATACAAGCTTGTCTTTCAATGTTCTGAAGCTCCTCTCACACTCATCAGTCCACACAAACTTAACTTTTTTTTGAGTCAATTTTTTCATAGGGGAAGCAATGAAGGAGAACCCATTCACAAACCTTCTATAATTACCTGGTGGGCCCAAGAAGCTCCTAGTATCTGATGGGGTCAATGCTCTTGGTCAATTCCTAATCACATCTATTTTCATAGGATCCACTTTTATACCATCCCCTGACACCACATGACCCAAGAATGCAACCTCCTTCAACCAAAATTCACACTTTTCATATTTGACATACAATTTGTCCTCTCTCAATCTTTGCAATAGAACCCTCAAATGACCCATATGCTCCTCCCCACTATGTGAATAGATCAATATATCCTCAATGAAGAAAATACAACAAAGGAATCAAGGTGGGTTTGAAGATCCTATTCATCAGGTCCATAAAGATGGCAGTCCATTGCTCGACCCAAAAGACATCACCACAAACACATAATGGCCATATCTAGTCTGGAAGGCCATCTTGGGAATATCATATTCCCTCACCCTGACTTGATGATACCCAGACCAAAGATCAATCTTAGAGAAGAAGCTAGCCCCTTACAATTGTTCAAAGAAATCATCAATTCTTTGAAGAAAATATATATTTTTTATAGTAACACTATTAAGTTGTCGGTAGTCAATACACCTCATAAGGGACCCATTCTTATTTTTCACAAATAACACCAGAGCACCCCAAGGTGATTGGCTAAGTCTAATAAATCCCTTCTCCAATAAATCTATCAGTCGTTCCCTTAACTCCTTCAACTCCACTGGGGCCATACGGTAAGGGGGAATGGAGATAGGTTCATTATCAAAGAGGAGGTCAATAGCAAAATCTATTTCCCTTTCGGGAGGAACACTAGGAACATCATTTGGGAAGACATCAAGAAATTCAATTACATCTGGAACTCACTCTATGGAAGGGACTTTAGATTCCAAATCCTAATCCTCACAAAATGGTAAAGACACCCCTTACAGGTCAACTTACGGGCTTTAATGTAAGAGAAGAACCTGCCCTTGACCACCACATCTTGACTTTCTCACTTAAGGATGGGTTCATTTGGGAATTGAAATTTGACTCTACCAGTTTTACAATCAGTAGAAGCATAGTAGGCATGCAACCAATCCATCCCAAGAATGACGTCAAAATCTACTATGTCTAATTCAACAAGATCACAAGGCAACAACTTATGCAATATCCAAATAGGACAACATCTATAAACTTTCCTAGCAATAATAAAGGTACCAATTGGAGTAGACACTTCATATGACTCATGCAACAACTCGGGTTCAACATGGAACTTTTGGGCAACAAAGGGGGTAACAAAAGAAAGAGTGGCACCTAGATTAATTAAAGCTTATACATCAAAGTCAAAGATTTTAAACATATGGGGTAACAACATAGGGAACCTCACCAACGCCTTGCCTCCCATGTAGAGCATAAAACTGATTGTTCCTTGAGGCACCACCTTGAGGACCACCTCTACCCAATAGAACCGTATTTGCACCCCGGCCTTTGCCACTGCTTCTTGGAAAATGCACCTTCTTACGACTAAGTTCTCTACATTCAAAGCATGCATTATAAAATTTCAAACATTGGCTTCCATGGCTCCTTCCATATTTAAGGTACACATCATTAAGAACTACACCACCAACACATTGAGGCCTAGGGAAGTCATTAGTAAACCCCCAATTAGTAGCATGAGAAGACCCTTGGACTTGACGAAATCTAGCACCCTTTTGGAATTTACCCTCAAATTCGGCCCTCTTGGCCTTATGCCCCCTTTTATTCCTCAATTTCTCCTTCTCCATTTGCTTGGCATAGTTCATCAATCGAGATAAGTCCATGTCACTAATAAGCATAGTAAGCCGGCATTCTTCACTTACCAAGTCGAAGATTCCCATCATGAACTTATTCATCCTAGATCTAAGATTAGCCACCAAATGAGGAGCATATCATGAAAGTTGATTAAACTTAAGGGCATACTCCCTCACATTCGTAGCACCTGGTTTCAAGTTCATAAACTCCACCAACATATTTTCCCTAAGCTCAAGAGGGAAAAATCGATTAAGGAAAGCGAATTTTAACTCCTCCTAAAGCACTACATTGCCAATTCCCTTCTCCCCCTTCCATTGGTCATACCATATTTGGGCTACCCATTTGAGTTGGTACGCCGCCAGCTTCAACTTTTCATTCGGCCCAACACCCATGATATTCAAGATCTTGTAGACCTCATCATCTTCATCTACCTTTGACCCATAGAACAGCGGAAGATTCATCCTCATGAAGTCTCATACCTTATCTCTTGGGTTAGTAGCATGAGGGGCTTGGGTCCCTTTATTGACTTGATTGGCCACAACTTGGGCAAGCATATTGAGAGTATCCCAGTGCTCACCATTGGTAAGTTGCTGATCGAGAGTTTGGGCCTTTCGTCCTCGAGTATTTGGCATAACCT
>JAOTQR010054822.1:0-48757 GCA_025774065.1 Solanum ossicruentum | reverse complement strand
GCTTCCCAAAGAGATGCAAGTTTTGCCAAATGATTTCAATGCATTCTTAGGCTTAAAAGTCAAATATCATTCATAATAATTCATACTTAGGATCAAATGCCAAATCATAGTTTATAATCATAATACTCATGAATAGGAATAGCTCATTCATATATACAAGACGGTGCAAGCACCCAAGGTGCTCAAAGAACCATAATCAATAGACATATGTGATTATATTCTTATCATAACTATAATCTTATCAAAATCATTTCAGAAAATATAATTGGTCTTAACCCACTCATAATTTTCATAAAATCCAATGTTCATGAATGTATATGCTATGGATGATATGAAAATGGCCTGGGTAATATGGATTCAAATTAAATTCAACAATACATTATAAGATTCAAATAAAACATAAGTGAAATTTACATTTAAAAACATAATATAGACTACCCATGCATAAGTCAAGATTTGAAGGGGACATGCACATTCATATCTTCATAAATTCAATGTAAACAATCATAATAAGGCTTAAAGTAATTTTAAATCATAAATAAAGTACATCCCACACCTCAATTGACTTTAAATAATCATAATAATAAAAACTAATTTTTAAATTAAGCTTAAACTAATGGAAATTTCTTGAAAAGATTTGGGTCTCCTTGGTTAAAAGGAACAAAGGATCAAAAACCACATACCTTTGCCCAACAAAGGAGTTTCAAGATAAATTGAAGAAGAATTGAATTTTTTTTGATCCCCAAGTTTGAATCCACAAGAGTTCTTGAGAGGCATTTGAGAGTGTTTTTCAAATGTGAGGAGTGAATTTGAATATTAGGAAAATGGTGGTTAGATCATTAGGATGTCTTTAGATAGCACAAGAACTCCCAAAAGACCATTAGGATAAATCGATTTTATGAAAATGCTGTTAATGAAACGAGTAGAAAAATTGACTGTTACCACTTCAAGGAAGGGTTCACGGCTGTGTGGCACTACATGGTATGTGTACCATTCAATGAACCCACGCTTAGAAAAAATTTATCTTGACAGAGGTTTGGAACCATAACCCAACACTTAGAATTTTTTTTAAGTTAAAGTCACCTATATGGAAGGGCCATATGGCCTATGTGAAGCTACATGGGTCGTGTAGGTGCCTGTATGCCTACACTTGAAACAAAATATAGATAAGTTATGAGACAGTGATTCTATACTAAGGAAATTTCAAGTCGGAAGCTATACAGTTGGCCATCAGCCCGTGAACCATCACGCAACCCGTGTAGGTGGCCGTGTGACCACACTATGCTCAAAACATGGACGTTTCAAGGTTAAGGCCATCACATAGCCCTCAACACAGTCCGTGAAGTGTCACACAACCCTTGTGAGGTCCAAGTGTGATATGCCTTAGCCCAAAACTCTACACCAAGGCCACACACTCAAAATTAAGGCCAAGTATCACTTCACTGGAGGCCACATGGGCTGTATGACCTCACACAGACTGTGTAGTTTCCCTTGAGGTGACACTTGGTTGAAATTTTGTTAAAAATGACATTTTCAATCTCCAAAACGTCGTACAATTTTCCTACTCGACCTCTTGGCATAATTTTGACTCAAGAAGATAAAAAGGGAACATGGATGGGCTCAATCCAAGATGTTAAGTAGCCTTACATATCTAAGAGATTTATATTCTTGAAAAACTTTGAAGAACTCATATAATTTCTTAAAATTCTAGCTTTTCTCCCCTTGAAACCTTATTCAAAGTCTTGAGAATGTGTTTACATGTAATGAGGTTGAATGGTGATGTTTAAGAATTTAATTAGGTATAAAATCAACAAGTGTAGGCTTAGAAAGAATGTGAAAGGAATAACATTGCCCTTCTTAAAAAGCTACCCAGGTTATCTGTGGTCCGTAGAAGCCTCGATGTGTCATAGAAATCCTTCCGTGAAAACTGGTAGATTTAGAGGTCCTAAAGTGCCAGGTCCAAACTAAATCAAGTAGGGACTCCTACAACTCATGATTGGGTCGGTAGGTATTTGGACTCAAAAACTTTCTTGAAAAACATTTTCATGAGGAGGGAGTGAGGACTCGTAGTTTGAACTATAACCAGTAGTTCAGGGGTCATAGATATTGACCCAGTGTGACACCCCATCACTCTATCTTTTACATGCACCTATGTTAGAGACTCATTCTAGTATATGGGAAGTGGATTAGGGTTATAAGAGACCTCTAGTATTTAGCCGAATTCAAAACCTTTAGCACACAAAGAATTAGGTGAATTAATGTCAGATTATACAAGAGTCAACTTTAAATGACCATAACCTTTAGCATACAAAGAATTAGGAGGCTTATGACCTACCAAATGAATGATCTTTAAGTTATATTTCCAACGCCATCAAATTTTCTTCAATTGGAGTTTGGAGTAAATAGTTATTACCATTTTATTATGGACTACCAGTGTAGAGTGAAATTACTACCTGACATACAGATCATGGTTTGAATGATAGCTCGTCCTATTAACTCGTGAAAAAACATCAAAAAGTCCATTTTTGACAACCCAACTTTACAGACCCAACTACGGGTTGTAGATGCTTCTATGGGCAATGGTTTGGGGTCGTTAAATAGATCTAGAGACCTCGAAATAAGCAAAGAAGTTTAGGATAGGTTTCTATGGACCGTGGAAGTTTCTACAGGTTGAAGATTGACCCGTGGACAACTTTGACAGCATTTTTAAGAAGGGTTATTTGTTTCCACCCATTCAAAGCCTTAACTTGACGTTTTTATACTTAAGTAAGTCCTTAAGCATATTTGTTCAACTCTTTTAAGCTAAAACACATTCTTCAACTTAGAGTGAAAAACACCCCAAAAATGTGCTTCGAAATCCCTATAATCGAACTATGCAACTTAACGCAATAAAACTAATTTCAAATTTCCATATATCTCATAATTCGTGTGTGATATCGAAAATTTGACTTCATCTTCTCGATCAGGGGAAAAATTGAGATGAAAATGGGTATAATTTAGATTTTAGAGGAATCATAGTGAAAAATAATTTTCACTAATTTTCTATTTCCAGGGAATATCCGCGTCTTGGTCGCGACGCACCAGGGGTGCGGAGTAGTGTAATTTTTTCCCTTTGCATTTGGTCCGAGTCACGAACTAAATGCAGATCAATACAACATTTTCCTTAATTTTCCTATATGCCCAAGAGCATTGAGGTCATAGCCCCATGCTCACTAGAGTGTGAAATCATCAATACCTAGCCATTTTTAAACTTTATATCTCACAAAACCCTCTCTCAAACTCCTCTAAGACTCTATCAATTCTACCATGCAAATATAAGGATCTCAAGCTCAATTTTGGAACTCAAGGATTCATTTCAAGCTCTAAGTTTGCTTCAACCTCACCTCAAAGAATTCAAGGTTTAAGGTATGTGAGTTTCATCCATTGGGTCCCTTTTACCTATGGAGCCCAACCTTCCCTTTTTATGAAAATTGCATATTTACAAGTTGTATTACCTATGGATTTTTTTATTATGAATTATGAGAATAAATTATGTTGGGGTTTTATGAAATAATGATTGATTATGCATGACTGTCTCTTTCAAGCTTATACCATGAATTGATCTTGCCCGTTGAGACTATGCATGTTTTGAATTATGAAACTATAAGCTATTATGAGCTTTTGTGATGGATTTCAAGGTACTCTATATGAGGGTTTTAATACATATTGGTAGGTTGTTTTACATTAAGTTTACTTATCTTATTTCACTCTTGAATTGCATGGTTTTAAATAAGTATCATAAACCCACCAAGTGTTTAATAAAATGACATGACAAGAATTCTCAAGTTATAAATGATCTATTACACGATTTACAAGTCAAGTGACTTCATGATGATTAAGGTCTTTCAAGTATGTATTAAATTTATGAAAGGAATCTATGATTTTACAAGTATCAAGTTATGCCCTATTTCAAGATTTTTACCTCTTGTGAGCCATTCATGTTGAAGCAAGGGTTCATGTATGATTATTATCTACTCTTATATTCAAGTTAGGCTCACTAATGGAGGTCAAGCATTTTTCAAGAGTTAATTATGTCATGTTTCCATGTTTCTTACAAGTTATACAAGTTATGATAATTTCAAGTATTACATGGGAATTGACTTAGCCCCGATTGAGGCTTAAGATGGGGATCGACTAAAGGGGTCCTTACATAAAGTCTTTATTCTCTAAACTATGTGCCACCATAGGATTATGATTATTACCCTTGTTATACCAGTGGTTCCATCTAGTCATGTTATCATATTTGGTTTGCCTTGGCAAGTAGACCACACCTAGTTGGGGAGTGTCATGCTCGTCCACCTGACCAAGGGGGTGCCATGCCTGGGTTTCCAAGTTGTAGCTACTTGGTATATGTTAATTAAGGTCTCTTCTTACATATGTATGCTATATATATATATATTGTGCAAGATGAATGATTTACAAGAATATTTTATTATTAACATTGATCATGCATGCCAAATTGATATTATATAAGTATTGCTTATGATTATGCATTTTGACCATATTGGCTTATGTTTCATTGCATTGCATCCCGCGTACTTAGTACATTCAAATGTACTAATGCATACTCTATGCCTACATGATATTACCATGTAGGGACCAGAGCTCCTTTTGATCATCCTCTACGTGGCTAGTTCGATACTTTAGAGATAAGCATTGATAAGTCCTCAAATCCAAGGATACTATTTACATTACTCTTGCTATTTTAAGACTTCATTATATTGAACACTTGTTATTATGAGGGTGAGCGTGGAAAGTATCTTGGATCCCACTCCATTCTAGGCTAGAGGTGTTGTTGGATATTATGATGTACTTATGCTATGAGCTTACTCTTTATGCTTTAATGAATATCAAGATTACCTTAATCCCGCTTCTCTTTTTATTATATCTCTTGTTGTTTCTTATTTTGCTTACGTGATCAAAGATGTGTAATTGATATGGTAAGAGGCTTCTTTGGGTCCCTTCGGATTCCCATTCCCCGTGTCACATCTAGGCCCTAGGTTGAGTCGTGACATAGAGCAAGGTTTCAAGGGGAGAAAAAATTAGGGTTTCAAGAGGACCATGTGAGTTCTTCCATGCCATTCCGAAAATCAAAACTTCTAGGTATGTAAGGCCAACTAGAATATGGATTATGTTCTTCCATATGTCCCATAACCCGAATTGATGGAGTTGTGAATGAATTGAGTCTTCCGTGAATGTCTTTTGAAGGATTTTCTTACATCCTAATGTATTCCTATTTAATCATGCATGAATTACAATTTTTGTTAATTAAATACTTGAAATAGATGATTTTACTTTTCCACAAGAACCCTAGAATAAATTCTTATTATTTTACATATTGCACTTAAGTAGGTGTGCATGAGTATGATTTGATCCTAAAGAGTCTATAGAATCTCTAAATTCTTTAACTCTATATTTGTTTCCTAAATACTATGAGTTAGAATGATGCATGATAAAGAGTCTTTATGAGTCAAGAGCTAAATCTTAAAAGAATGTCTCTAACCAAAGAGTTGATAGTTGATGTAATGAATTATGTTGATAAATGTCCAATGAGACTAATTGAATGAGTTAACCACAAGATTGTTGTCTTATAATTATGTTGTTAAGTCTTGGGAGGAGTATTGAGCACTGAATTGAGTAAGAGTACGTCTAACTTGAACTTAATAACTACGTAGACAATGTAAGAGAGGCTTGAATCGTAAAATTGGATATTTCCTTGTTTTCCCAAAAAGAGGACTTGATGTTAATGATTGTGGATGCATGGATGGGATGTCTATTACTCTTGTAAAGTATTGGATGGATGTGAGAATGACATCAATTTATTTGATCATCACTGGCTCATAAGTGATGGTTCTCGGTTAGAGAAACTCCCATATTGGTCTTGATCATACTTTGAGAGAATTGGATTAGATGGTATATGAGTGGTTATTGTCTAAATTGTATTCTTAGTTTAGACTCTTGACATGCTGATTAAGCTTCCTACTTCTTGAGTTGACCTATTTTAGTTGATATTATTCTACATTTACATTTTCATTCTGCTAGATACTCGGACATTTCATGTACTAACATCCATTTTCGCATGCATCTTTTCATGATGTAGAGACAAGTACTAGCAATCATCGATAGGTGCCTCATTAAGGACCCATTTGCATTCAGCTTATCGTGAGTCCTCCCCTAATTTTGAAGGATATCATTTTTCTTTTATAGCTTTGAGTTTAGACTTATTTTATTCTATTTTTTGAGGTAGCCATGGGTTTGTTATTGGCACCACTTTGTTGATGGATAGAGGCTTCATAGACTAGATTGTCGAGTTGTGATTGGATTATGTTTTTTTTTTAGTTTCTTTCATACTAATCTTACTCAGTTGATTGATATACGATCTGGCCCTTTTCCTTTTTATTATCGAATTATTATTGTTTTTCATTAAGTATACTTGGTCATTGATATCTTCCGCTATTAGACTGTGAGTGAATGAATATGATAGGGCCAACTGGTTCACTTGGGGGCTAGAAATAGTCTCTGAGTTCCAGCCAAGCCAAGGATACCCTCCCAAGAAGTGATAAACTTTGTATCAGAGTACAGAGTTTAAGTGTCCTAGGGAGTCTATGAAGCTGTGGCTAGTAGAGTCTTGTTTATGGGTATGATATACACCACACTTTATAGGAAATTAAGAATTGTTACACTTCTTTTGTATTCTGAGTTTGTGAGATAGAGTTTAACTTTATTATAGTATCTTTCTGATTCATCCATTACGTATTTGCTGATCATGCCTGTTAATTGTACCGCCACCCAAAGAAATGCTTGAGTAAGTAATACTGACAATTCCCCACTAGATGTGCCCACTCAAATGGACACAAGAGGCTAAGGTCGACATGATAGAGTCATTAGGGCTCCCCAGGAACCTACTACTTTGCCTACTCCTACCATAGAGGATGAGTTTAGAGGAGCTAGCACTGTCCTCACGCAATTGGTGGCCACTTAGAGTGGGAATCGGAGTTCACAGGCCCCTAGTTTTGGCTTCCAACAGTCGATTGCTGCAGTGAGACTTATCAATTTTCTAAGAATAAACCCACCAGTCTTCACAGGGTCTAAGGTTGAGAAATCCTCAAAATTTTATTGATGAGATATGGAAGGTGTTGAAAAGTATGCTTGTGATTGAGACTGAGGGAGTTGAACTTGCTTTCGATCAACATAAGAATATGGAAAATATTTGGTACAATCAATGGGATGATAACCAAGCTAAGGATGTTGTAGCTAAGGATGTCGAGCCTGCCATTTGGAAAAACTTTTAGAGAGCTTTTCTTGACCACTTATTTCCACAAGAGTTGAGGGATGTGAAGGTTGAGGAGTTTGTTAAATTGAAGCTGAAAGGGATTGGTGTTAAAGAATATAGCCTCAAGTTTAAACAGTTATCGAAGTATGATCTAGAAATGGTTCCTAACATAAGATCTACAATGAGAAAGTTCATATCAGGATTGGGAAAGCATGTGAAAAAGGAGTGCAAAATGACATTGTTTATTCTGGGCATAGACATCTCTAGGCTTATCGTATATGCACAACAACTTAAGAAGGATTAAAAGAGGGATACAGAGGAACATTTGAGCAAGAAGGCTCAGTCACCAGGGCATGATCCTAGCTAGGATAAGCAAAGTACTAATTTTTGAAGAGATCTTCGAATTATGCACCATTCTTACTAAGTGCACCAGCTCAGAGTAACAGGTATGATTAGAAGTCTCAGGGTCATCAGAATCCCAAAGCTTAGGGTTCTCAATCCCAAGCTAGTTTGACTCAAGGTTCGAGAGGGAAACCACCATGTGGAAAGTATGGAGGACTCTATCTGGGTGAGTGCCATGAGGGCACAAATGCTTGATATAGATATAGACAGACTGGTCATTTCCAGAATGAGTTCCCAACAAGAAGGCAGGGTGAAAGAGGTAATAATGCTTAGTCTTCGATAGCACCACTAGCCAGTGATAATTACAGTGTCACTACTAATATAGGTGAGGCTATAAACTATTTGTATGTGATGGGCAACCGATAGGATCCAGAGGTTGCACTACATGTTGTCACGGGTATGCTTCGAGTCTTTGCTAATGATGTGTATCCCTTGTTTGACCCAAGTGCCACTTTATCATTTATAACTCCATATGTGGCTAGTAAGTTTAACTTCCTTCTTGAATATCTTCTTGATCCCTTTAGTGTTTCTACTCCTTTTGGTGAGACCATTCTACTTGAGAAGGTATATCATGATTACAACGTGTCTATCTATGATAGAGATACTTTCGAAACCTTAGTTGAGTAAGAGATGATTGACATTGATGTGATTCTTGGCATGGACTTGTTTCTTGCCTATTATGCCTCTGTCAATTGTAGAACTTGGATAGTCAAATTTCAATTTTTGAATAAGTCTATTATAGAATGGAAGAGTACCTAGTTCTACAGTGCATAAAGGTAAGTTTATTTCCTACCTTAGGGCCCAAAAGGTAATATTTAAAGGATGTATCTATCACCTCGTGCAAGTTAAGGATGATGATGTAGAGACTCCACCCTTTGAGATAGTTTCAATTGTTAATGAGTTTTCTGATGCCCTCCCTAACAATTTGCCTAGAGTCCCTCCTGATAGGGAGGTCAACTTTGGGAATGATGTTCTGCATAATACCCAAACTATATCTATTCTGCCATATAGAATGGCTCCCCATGAGTTGAAAGAACTAAAAGAGCAATTGAAGGATCTGTTGGATAAATGATTTATTAGGCAGAGTGTCTCTGTGGGGCACTAAGGTCTTATTTGTGGCAAAGAAAGATGGTTCCCTCAGAATGTGTATAGATTATCGCCAATTGAATAAGGTGGTAATTAAGAACAAATAACCTCTTCCAAGGATCGACAACTTATTTGATCAATTTCAGGATGCCACTATTTTCTCTAAGATAGAACTCAAATTAGGCATCACCAATTGAAAGTGAGAGAATGTGACATCTTGAAGATGGCTTTTTGGACCCATATAGTCACTTTGAGTTTTTGATAATGTACTTTGGATTGACCAATGATACTATTGCTTTCATAAATAGAATGAATAGAGTATTCAGACAATACCTTGATATATTCCTGATTGTGTTCATAGATGATATTTTGGTGTACTCTAGAGATGAGGAAGAACATGCCAATCACCTTGGAATTGTTCTTCAGATGCTCAAGTATAATGAGTTATATTTTCAATATTCTCCAAGTGTGAGCTGTGGCTCAAGTACCTAGCGTTCCTAGGCCATATTGTTTTGGGTGATGATATGCGAGTTGATATGCAGAAGATTAAGGCAGTTAAGAACTGGCCTAGACCCACCTCTCCAACTAACATTAGAATTTTTCTGGGTTTGTATGGTTACTACCGTAGATTTGTTGAGGGATTCTCTTCTATATTTTTGCCATTGACTAAGCTAACTCAAAATAAGGCTAATTTTAGTGGTCGAGTGAGTGTGAGAAGAGTTTTTAAGAGTTGAAAACCAGATTAGCGACAACACCAGTGTTTACTTTACTTGAGGGAACTGATGATTTTGTGATCTATTGTGATTCTTCTAGAGTGGGATTAGGATGTGGTCTGATGCAAAAAGGTAATGTCATAGCTTATGCTTCCAAACAACTTAAGAGCCAAGAGAGGAATCATCTAACTCATGACTTAGAATTGGCTATGATGGTATTTGCACTCAAGATTTGTCACCACTACTTATATGGAGAACATGTCGATGTATTCATAAACCATAAGAGACTACAATGTGTCTTCACCTAGAAGGATCTTAACTTGAGGCAAAAGAGATAGCCTGAGTTTGTCAAAGGCTATGGCATGAGCATCCTATACCACTTAGGTAAAGCTAATGTGGTTATTGATGCTTTTAGTAGGTTGTCTATAGGAAGCATCACTCATATAAAAGAAGAGAAGAAAGAGTTGGCTAATGAACTGCACAAATAAGTATGAATGGGAGTTCAACTTGATGAATCTGGTGAAGATGGAATACTTGTGCATAATGGGTCTACATCATCCCTTGTAGTAAAGGTAAAGGAGAATCAAGACCAAGATTCAATCTTACATTGATGGAAAGAAGATGTACTTAAGCAGAAAATGATGTCTTTTGTCAAAGGGGGAGATGGGGTATTGAGATACCAAAGTAGATTGGTTGTCCCAGATGTTGATGGTACTTTGGAAAGGATCATGGTAGAAGCCCATAACTCTAGATATTCCATCCATCTATGGTCTGCCAAAATGTACTACGACTTAAAAGAGGTTTATTGGTGGAGTGGAATGAAGATACACATTACAGACTTTGCTTCTAAGTGCCCAAACTAACAATAAGTAAAAGTTAAGCACCAAAGGTCATGTGCAGTAGCCTAGAATCTTGAAATTCCTGGATGGAAGTGGGAGATGATCAATATGGATTTCATCATAGGCTTACCGAGGTCTTGCAGACAGCATGATTCCATCTAGGTGATATTTGATTGGATGACTAAATCATCCCATTTCTTAGCGGTACCATCATATCAGATTGGGGAGCTCAATTCACTGCCCAATTTCGAAAGACCTTTCAAAAAGTCCTAGGTTCAAAGATGAACCTTAATACTACTTTCCACCCTCAAATCGATGGCCAGGTATAGTATACAATATAGATGTTGGAGGACATGTTGAGAGCATGTGTCATTGACTTCAAAAGCAATTGGGATGATTATTTATCCCTTTTTGAGTTTGCCTACAATAACAACTTTCGTTCGAGCATCCAAATGGATCCTTATGAGGTTCTTTAAGGGAGGAGATATAGATCACTAATTGGATGGTTTGAGGTAGGTGAAGCAGGGATGATTGGGCCAGAATTGGTACACCAAGCAATGAAGAAAGTAAAGATCATCAAAGAGAAATTAAGAACCATACAGAGTCGCTAAAAGTCCTACACTGATGTTAGGAGAAGGGACTCAGAGTTTGAAGTAAATGATTGGGTATACTTGAAAATATTACCCCATGAAGAGTGTAATGAGATTCGAGAAAAAAGGGAAGTTGATTAATCGATAAATTGGTCCCTACAAAATTATTGAGAGAGTGGGCAACATATTATGAGTTAGAGCTACCACAATACTAGCACTCATCCATCCGGTCATTAAAATCTCTATGCTTAAGAAGTATTTGGGAGATCCATCCTTGGTTTCTCCTATTGAAAGAATTAGGCTGAAAGATAGTTTGAGTTATAAGGAGATCTTTTTCGCAAGTTGAGAACTAAAGATGTTGCATCTTTAAAAGTCTTATGGAGAAGTCAATCTATTAAAAAGGCCACATAGGAAGCTGAAGAGGATATGAAGGTAGATACTCCAACCTATTCATACCTCTTAATGATGAAATTGATGGTAATAATTCATTCCTTTTCTCTGAGTTAGTTCCCTATTATTAAGTTGGGTTCTTATCTCTTAGTTGATGCTCCTCTTGAGTCTACGAGTATTTGAGTATGTGAAGTCTTTAATTTTATTCTTGCCTAATGATAATCTTAGATATAATCTTTCAATTGTGAATCCTAAGTTGAAGTTGATTTCCAGCGTATGAGTAATCGAGTATTTGAGTATTTGAGTTCTGAATGGTGTTCGTGCTTGATAGGTCTCCTAGTTACTCATCATTCGAGGATGAATGATCCCAAGGGGGAGATATTGTGACACCCTACAATACTATTCCTATATGCACCTATGTTTTAAGAATTATTCTTATATATAGAAAGTTGATTAGGGTCGTAAGAGATCTCTAGTACTTAGTCGAATTCAAAACTTTCCTATCAATTGAGTTTCTCTCGTTAAATTATACAAAGGTCAACTTTAAATGACCATGACTTTTATCAAACAAATAATTAGGTTTTCTATGACCTACCAAATTAAGTACCTTTGAATTAGCTTTCCAACGCCAATAATTTCACCTCATTTGATGTTTGGAGTAAAACATTATGGCCGTTTTACTATAGATTGTTAATGTAGTGTGAGATGACGACCCGATTTATGGGCCATGGTCTGAATGAAAGCCGGTACTTTAGACTGCTAGTGCAGTGTGAAAAACTTCAGAAAGTCCATTTTTGAGCCCCCAAATTGATAGATCCAACTACGAGTTGTAGATGCTTCTACTGGCTATGGTTTGGGCTAGTGAATTGGAGCCAGAGAACCTAAAATCTTCTAAAACCTTATGGTGGGTTTCTACGGGCCGTAGATTGACCCTTGTATGACTTTGATAACATTTTAAAGAAGCATTATTTTGGTCTTCATCCACCCTTTAAAGTCTTAACTTGATATTCTTATACTTAAATAAGTCCCTAAACATATCTATTCAACCCTTTTACACTAAAAACACATTCTTCAACTTAGAGCATGGTTTCAAGGGGAGAAAAAACTAGAGTCCAAGAAGAAATAGTGAGTTCTTCCAAATCATTTCAAAAATCAAAATTCTAGGTATGTAAAGCTAACTAGAACATGGATTATGTTCTTCCATGTGCCCCATAACCAGAATTGATAGAGTGCTCAACGAATTGAGTCTTTCAAGAATTTTTTTTGAAGGTTTTTTTTAAATCCTAATGTATTGCTATAATCTTGCATTAATTACTGTTATTATGAATTAAATGCATAAATAGATGATTTTACATTTCTATGTGAATCCTTGAATGAATTCTTATTATTTTACATATTGCACTTAAACGGGTATCCATGAGTATGATTTAAGCCTAAAGACTCTATAAAATTCCTAAATGCTTTAACTCTACTTGTTTTCCTTAATACTATGAGTTAGAATAATGTATGATTGAGAGTCTTTATGAGTCAAAATCTAAACCATAAAAGAATGTTTCTAACCAAAGAATTGATAGTTGATGTGATGAATTGAGTTGAAAAATGTGCAATAAGACTAACTAAATTAGTTAACCATAGGTTTGGTTTCTTATGAGCATGTTCAGTCTTGGGGGGATTATTGAGCACCGAATTGAGTAAGAGTAAGTCCTACTCGAACTCAATAACTATGTAGCCAGAATAGAAGAGGATTGATAAATAAAATCAGATATTTTCCTATTTTCCAAAAAAGAGGACTTGATGTTACTGATTGTAGATCCACTATTAGGATGTCATTTACCTTGGCAAGGTATTGGATGGATGTGACAATGATATTGCTTCGTTGTACCATCACCGACTCATAGGTGATTGTTGTCAGTTAGGAAAACTCCCATATAGGTCTTGATAGTATGCTGAGTGGATTGGATTAGATGGTATATAAGTGGTCATTATCTAAATTGTGTTCTTACTTCAGATCCATGAAAAGTTAATTGAGTTTCCTACTTATTAAGTTGAGCCATTTGAGTTAAAGTTATTCGACCTTTACATGTTTCATTCTGCCATTTTACATACTTGTATATTCCACTACTATTCATTTAGGCCTGCATCTTTTCATGATGTAGAGACAAGTACTAGTGTTCATCAACAGGTGCCTCATTGAGGACCTATTTGCATTCAGCTAATCGGTGAGTCCTCCACTACTTTTGGAGGATATCATGTTACTTTTCCAGCTTTGATTCTAAACTTATTTTATGTTTCATTCTGCCATTTTATATAATAGGTACTAGCGCTCATCAACAGATGCCCCATTGAGGACCTATTTGCATTCAGCTGATTGGTGAGTCGTCCCCTGCTTTTGGAGGATATCATGTTTCTTTGCCAGCTTTGATTTTACACTTATTTTATTCTATTTTGAGGTAGCTATAGGTTTGTTATTGGCACCATTTGTCAATTGATAGAAGCTTCATAGATTCAAATGTCATTTTGTGATTGGATTGTGCTTTTTAGTAGTTTCTTTCATAGTAGCCTTACTTAGTTGATTGATAGATGGTTAGGTCTTTGTCCTTTGATTATCGAATTATTATTGCTTTCATTAAGTATACTTGATTGTTGATGTCTTCCGCTATTAAATTGTGATTGAATGAATGTGACAAGGCCTAGTGGTTCGCTTGGGGGCAAGCAATAGTCTATGAGTGCCAGCCATGCGAAGGATACCCTCCCGGGGCGGGACACCCAGAGAACACTGGTTTGATACTCTTCACTAAAATCACATAATGTTTTACTTTGAACTCCAAATGACTCAATCTTTGTGGCATTTGAAAATGGATTCGTATACCCTTAATTTGATAGGTTATGATCCACCTAACTTTCTTGGAGATATGGTCATTTGAAGCTGACCCTTTCTTAAACTCAAACAAAGACTTAGTCGAAAGAAATTCTTTGTACTAGGTTTGATTTAAAGGATCCCATATAAACTGAAATAACATCTAATATACCTTGGATACTTAAGAATTGATAATAACACATGTATATGACTTAGATTCATTGGATCACCTAGTTTTTATAAAATCATATATCGTAACTCAATCGATAAGAAAGTTTTTAACTCGACTTTCGACTAGAGGGTTTTTGCGACCTTAGTTCCTCTCAAAATCTATTTTTGCACTAACTAATTGAACTTAAACACCTATTCTCAATTAAAAATTATTTGTTAAGACCTTATGCACAGAAAAAGGATGGCTAAATTTTAACAACAAAAAATTAAGGTGTTACACCATCTGTGGTAAACAAAATTACAGCCACGGTTATCTTTTCATTGTTTCTTCTTCACAGCTCTTACAATGGATTCATCTTGTGGGAAACTTTTGGGATAGACATTTGGCCTCTATGTTGCACCCATTGCTAAAAAATCCAAACTTTGGTGCATGACGAAGAAAAATACAAAGATATGAGCCACTCTTGATTCTTGGGATTCTTTAATTTTTATTTTAAAAACAAAAGCTAGTGTTTGAAGAACTTGTTTGTTTTTTCAAGTACTAGTTGGGAGTAGTATGAAAAGGAAATGAATGGTCAAAAGGAAAAATTCCTGATTTATATATAAATAGGTCCCTAGATTCCATCGCTTCTCATATTTTTACGTACGAATCATTTTTATAGTGCAACCCACCCAATGGTCTACCTACAACTTTGTTAATTTGCAAATTAGATATTTCCTCAATAATGAACAGTGAAACCCTCACTAGCACACAAATATCAACTTTATTCTAACACCTCTATCTAATCTAACAGCTTCATTTATTATCGAACATAAAACACATATCATGTCCTTTGGAATCCCTCATAATTGTAATTTTGATATATCTCAAAATTCATGCGTGATATTAAAAATTCAACTTAATATTCTTGATCAGGGGGCACAATTGAGTGGTAGATGGGTATAACATCGATTTTAGAGGACCCATAGTGAAATTTCATTTTCGCCAACTTTGCAATTTTCAGTGTGCATTCATGTTGGCTCCACGACACGTACCCATCGTGAAGTAGTGTTATCACTTCCTTAATTTCTAATTTTGGCCTAACACATTGGTGTCTTGGCTCCATGCCCTCATATGCATGAAAACACCTATACTTAGCCATTTTTCAACTCTATATCACTCAAAACCCTCTCTAACACAACCAAATATTTCAACCCAATTCAATTGTTCCAAGCTTAATTTTGGATCACAAGAACTTCATTCAAGATTCAAGTTCTCTTCAAAACTACATCAAAAAAATCCCCACGTTTAAAGTATGTTGGTTTCAACCATTGGGTGCTTTCACCCATGGTGTACAATCTTCCTTTTTATGAAAATAACATGTTTTCAAGTTATATTACTTATGGGTATTATTTATATGAGTTATTATTACAAATTCTGTTGGGGTTTTATGAAATGATGATTGGAAACACATGTCTACCTATTTCAAGCTTATACTATGAGATGGTTTTTCTACTATGACTATGCATGTTTTGAGATATGAATTATAATCTATTATGATGTTTGATAAGGGATTTCAAGCTATCTTGCATGAGGGTTTTATCATGTGTTGGTAAATTGATTTACATTAAGTTTTCTCACATTATTTCACACTTGAATTGCATAAGTTTAAACTAGCTAAGCGCACCCCCAAGTGTTTGATAAAATGTATTCTTAAGGATTCTTGAGTTATTGATGATCTATTGCATGGCTTTTGAGACAAGTGACTTTATGATGTTGAAGGGGGATGTATATATGTATTGGATTCATGAGAAGTATCTATAGTGTTGCATGTTGACCGCACCTTGTTGGGGGGTGACATACCCAACCAACTTGTGAGGGGGTGACATGCCTTGACCACCTTGTCGGGGGGGAGGGGGGGACATGCACGTAATACCATGTTGAGGGGTATATACCTTGACCACCTTGTTGGGGGTCTCATACCGTACTACCATGTTGAGGGATAGATACCCTAACCACCTTTTCGGGGGGTGACATGCCCATATTACCATATTGAGGGGCATGTACCTTGACCACCTTGTCGGGGGGTGACATGCCCGTACTACCACGTTGAGTGGAGATACCTCAGTCACCTTCCAAAGGGTGGCATTCCTTAGATTCCAAGTAATAGTTTGCTTGGTCTATGATGATGGTCCTTTCCTACACAATAATATATTCTATGCAAGAATGTTTTACTTCAAGCATTGATCATGCATACCATATTGATATCATACTATATCTCATTTATGCTTATGCATTTTGATTATGTTGTCCATCACTTTTTGTATTGCATCCTACATACTTAGTACATTCAAATGTACTAATGCATACTTTATGCCTACATGATGTTAACATGTAGGAACTGAAGCTCCTCCTGATCATCCTCCATGTGGCTAGTTTTGGTGTCTAGAAGATAGGATTTTGGTGAGTCCTCAAGTTTGAGGACACCAGCTTTGCAATCTTACTTTTGCAATCTCTTCGTGTTGAACTTTGATACTATGAGGGTGAGCCCAGAAAGTGTCTTGGCCCCCGCCCAATGTATGCTAGAGGTGTTATTGGAACAATTGATGTAATTATGTATGATCTTGACTCTTGAATGTTTTATGGTTATCAAAGACTTTCCTTCGTCCCTTTATCCTTATTTATGTCTCTTATTGTTGTTATTTTGACTCCATGATCGAAATGCTAGGAGGCTTGCTTAGGGTACCTTCGGGTTCCCCATTCATCGTGTTACGACTAGGCCCTAGACTTGGGTTCTAACAAACATGATATCAGAGCACTAGGTTGTTAATGGTCCTCGGAATCCAACACACTGTGTCGATTAGAGTTTTGTTCATGGTTGTGAAGTGCACCATAACTATGAGCAAGAGGGTATGAAGGCATTTTAGGAAATGTTTCCCTTCTTCTTGATCTATGTCGTTCTATAGAAGTTAAGGTAAGGCTTTCCCCTAACAAACATTCTTTACTATTTTAGATTATGCTTATTCCAAGAAGAAGAAGAGCCCATTCACCCGTGAAGCAACCAGCCCCTCCCGCTTCTCAAGCTCTTTAAGATGGGGAGTAGTCCATGAAGAGTTCCGGGATGCTACAACCATGTTGGCCCATGCCATGACTAATCAAATCAACCAAGGGGCCCAAGCCCCTCATGCTCCTACACCGGCCTCTAGGTTGAGGGACTTTACAAGAATAAACACACCAAAGTTTTACGGGTCTAAGGTGGATGAGGACCCTCAAGAATTTATTGATGAAGTGTATAAAGTATTGTATATAATGGGTGTTAACTCGGAGGAGAAAGCAGAGTTGGTGGCCTACCAACTCAAAGGGTGGCTCAAACTTGGTTCACCCAATGGAAGATGGAGAATGGGAACAACAATGTTATCCTTTGGGAAGAGTTCAAGGTGGCATTTCTCAACCGGTTCATCCCCCTTGAGCTATGGGAGGACAAAATGATGGAATTTATTAATCTAAAGCAAGGGTTCATAAGTGTGAAGGAGTAGGCCCTCAATTTCAACCAACTTTCCAAGTATGCTCCACAATTGGTGGCCTAGCCAAGGTCTTGGATGAACAAATTTGTGATGGGTGTGTTTGACTTGGTTAATGAGGAGTGTCGTGCCACCATATTGACAGGTGATATGGATTTGTCCTGCCTCATGATATATGCCAAATAATTAGAGGGGGAAAAGAAGATGAAGAGCAGGAGTAGTGAGGCCAAGAGGGCCTATTTTGAAGGTGGGTTCCAAAATCCTAAGGGTGGCTGATTTCCTCAAGGCCACAAGTTCCAAGGACATGGGTCTTCCAATGCTCCCAATAGAAGGTTTTCTAATGATAATCAAAGGGTCCAAAGTGGAGGTGGTGTAGTGCCTAACCCCATGTGTCAAAGATGTGGTAGGAACCATAATGGCCCATGTATGAGAAATTCAAATGTTCATTTTGGTCGTGGTAAAGTGGGTCATAAGGTGATTGAATGCCCATGTGCACAAAACAAAGGTAGAGAGGGTCGTCCATAAGGCCAAGGTGCATATACTGGCCCAAAGGGAAGAGGAGGCCAACAAGGGGGTGCCCCAATGAAAAATCGATTTTATGCTCTTCAAGAGAGACAAGGGGTGGATGAGGTACTTTATTGTCGTCACCGATATGTTAAAAGTTTTTTATTTTGATGTGTATGCATTGATAGAGCCGGGAGCCACTCTTTCTTTTATTACTCCTTTTGTTGCCAAAAAGCTCCATGTTGGCCCAGAATTATTGTGTGAACCCTATGAAATGTCTACCTCCATTGGTGAGTCTATTCTTCCTAAAAGAGTCTATAGAAATTGTTTCATATTCATGTTGCATAAAATCTTGCTTTGTGATTTTGTTGAGTTGGATATGGTGGATTTTGATGTCATTCTTGGGATATATTGGTTGCATACATATTACGCTTCCATTTATTATATAAATCGTAGGGTCAAATTCCAATTCCCAAATGAACCCATCCTTGAGTGGGAAAGTTGTGATGTGGTGGTCAATGGTAGATTTGTTTTGTGCATTAAAGCCCAAAAGTTGATTTCTAAGGGTTGTCTCTATCATACAGAGCATGATTTTTTTTCTTCTTAGATCAAATTAGAATGAAATAGATTTATTTAGTAACTTTAACAACAATTAGAATTTGATTTTAAGAATGAGTCATTGCCCTTCTCCAACCCTGACTGCCTAACCTGAGAGCAGATCTTGTAAGGGTTAGAGATGTTGAGTCTGAAAACCTTCTTATAGAGTCAGTTTCGGTGGTTAATGAGTTTCTTGAAGTCTTTCTTGATGAGCTTCCCGATGTTTATCTTAAAAGGGAAATAGATTTTGACATAGACCTTCTTCCCAATACTCAACCCATTTCTATTCCCCCTTACCGTATAGTGGAGTTGAAGGAGTTGAAAGAGCAATTTAGATATTTATCGGAGAAAGGGTTTGTAAGGCCTAGTAAGTCACCTTTGGGTACACTGGTGCTGTTTGTAAAGAAGAAGGATGGTTCTGTGAGAATTTGTATTGACTACTGGTAACTTAATAGAGTCACCCGAAAGAATAAGTACCATTTACCAAGGATTGATGCCCTTTTTGATCAACTTTAAGGGGCTGATCACTTCTCTATGATTGATCTTTAGTCCAGGTATCACGAAATGAAAGTGAGGGAGTGTAACATTCCCTAGACAACCTTCTGGATTAGGTATGGGCACTTTTAGGTTTGTGGTTATGTCCTTTGGCTTGATCAATGCACCGACTATCTTCATGGATCTTATGAATAGGGTCTTTACACCCTACCTTGACTTGTTTGTGGTGGTTTTTATTGATGATATCTTGATTTATTCCCATAACAAGGGAGAGCAAGTGAATCACTTGAGGTGGTATTGCAAAACTTGAGGGAGGAGAAGTTGTATGCTATATATGAAAAATGTGAGTTTTGGTTGAAGGAGGTTGCCTTTCTAGGTCATGTGGTGTCGGGTGATGGCATTAAGATGGAGACGACAGAGGTGATTAAAAATTGGCCTAGAGCTTTGACTCCACCGGATATTAGAAGTTTCTTGGGGTTGGCGGGTTATTACTGGAGGCTTGTAAATGGTTTCTCTTGTATTGTTTCTCCAATGACTAAGTTGACCCAAAATAAGGCAAAATTTGTGTGGACTGATGAGTGTGAAAAGAGTTTCCAAACTTTGAAAGACAAGCTTGTCATACTCCTATTTTGTCTCTGCTGGAAGGGTTGGAAGGGTTTGTTTTATATTGTGATGCCTCAAAAATTGGTTTGGGTTGTGTTTTGATGAAAAATGATAAGGTGATATCATATGCCTCAAAACAACTTAACGTGCATGAAAAAAATTATCCTACCTATGATCTTGAATTGGCTATCGTGTCATTTTCTTTGAAAATTTGGCGTCATTACTTGTATAGGGTTCATTTTGATGTGTTCACCGATCATAAGAGTCTTCAATATGTGTTCACCTGAAAGGATCTTAACTTGGGACAAAGAAGGTGGTTAGAACTACTTAAAGATTATGATTTGAGTGTGCATTGTCACCCCAGTAAAGTTAATGTTGTGGCCAATGCTCTAAGTAGTGTTTCTATGGGTAGCTTAGCTCATGTTAATGATGGTGGCAAAGAGGTGGCTAGAGAGGTACATCGGTTGGCTAGATAGGGGATTGGGTTGGAAGAAGTTGATAATGATGGTGTAGTGGTTGTTGAGGGTTCTAAGTCTTCTTTGATTGAGGAGGTAAAGGCAAACTAAGATCTTGACCCCACCTTGTTAGAATTGAAGGCCTTGGTGAGAGATGGTAAGGTAGAGGTTTTATTTTAAAGGGGAGATGGTGCCCTTAGGTACCTAGGTAGATCGTATGTGCCTAGTGTTGACGACTTGAGAAAGAAGATTCTAGATGAGGCCCATCATTCTTCCTATTCTATTCACCCTGGTTCTACCAAGAAGTATAGAGGTCTGAGGGAGGTATATTGGTGGGGCGGTATGAAGAAAGATATTGCCAAGTTCATTTTCAGGTGCCACAATTGCCAACAAGTAAAAGCCGAACATTAAAGGCCGGGTGGACTAGCCCAAGATATAGAGATTCCTACTTGGAAGTGGGTGGAAACAAATATGGATTTTGTGCTTTGGTTGCTTAAGACTAGAAAGAATTTGATTCTATTTCAGTTGTTGTTGATAGAAGACAAAGTCGTCTCATTTCCTACCGGTCAAAACTACTTATGGTGCCGAAGAATATGCCAAATTGTATATTCATGAGTTAGTTAGATTGCAAGGGGTGCCCTTGTCTATCATATCAGATCGTGGTGCTTAATTCACTTCTCGCTTTTAGAGGTCCTTCCAAAGAGGTCTTGGTACCAAGGTTAAGCTTAGCATGGCCTTTCACCCTCAAACGGATGGCCAAGACGAAAACACTATCCAAACACTTGAGGATACGCTTAGAGCTTGTGTTTTAGAGTTTAAGGGTAGTGGGGATGAACATCTTCCACTCATTGTGTTTGCTTAACATAATAGTTATCATTCAAGCATTTGTTTGGATCCTTTTGAGGCTTTATACAATAAATGTTGTAGATCCTCAATGGGATGGTGTGAGGTGGGGGAGATGGCTTTATAGGGTCCGAATTTAGTCATGGAAACCATGGAGAAGGTGAGGTTGATAAGAGAGAGGTTGAAAATAACCCAAAGTAGACAAAAGTCATATTCCAATGTGAGGAGAAGGGATCTTGAATTTGAAGTTGGTGATTGAGTCTATTTGAAGGTCTCACCCATGAAGGGTATAGTTCAATATGGCAAGATGGAAAAATTGAGTCCAAGGTTTGTGGGTTCTTATAGAGTATTCAAAAGGATTGGTAAGGTGGCCTATGAGTTGGAGTTGCCCAATGAAATGAATATGGTTCATCATGTATTCTATGTATCTATGTTGAGAAAGTGTGAGGACGAACCAAATGTCATTATACCTTTGGATATTATGGGTGTGGTAGAAGATAATTTGACTTATGTGGAGGTTATGGTAGAAATTTTGGATAGGCAGGTGAAGGGGTTGAGAAACAAGAATGTAGCTTCCGTCAAGTTTCTTTGGAGAAACCAACAAATTTGAAAGTGCCGCATGGGAAGCCGAGGCGGATATATGAAAATGATATCCATATCTCTCCCACTCTACTCAAGCCTAAGGTAATAATTTAAGTCCCCTATATGATTTCAAGTCTTAAGTTTCAGCCATTATGTCATTGCATGCATTCATGTTTATGTTGACAAGTTTATAGTGGTTTTGACATTCATGTTGAAATTATTGAAAATGATATTTTAGTGTATTTCTTGCATTCAGGTTGGACTGAGACATTCATGGTTACTTCTCTTATGTACACTTCTTTAACATTCGGGGATGAATGTTCCCAAGGGGAAGATATTGAAATGCCCCAAAAATGCCCGAAAATATGCCTCAGAAATATCCATAATTGCTATTTCCATATATCTCAAAATCCATGCGTGATATCGAAAGTCTAACTTCATATTCTTGATCAACGGGAAAATTGAGTGAGAAATGGGTATAACCATGATTTTGGAGGACCCATAGCGAAATTTATTTTTGCCAACTTTGTAGTTTCAAGTGTACATTTGCATTGGCTCCGATGCGGACCCATCGTGGAGCAGTGTTATCACTTCCTTAATTTTCCAATTTCAGTCTATTATATTGGTGTTTTGTCCCCATGCCCTCATATGCGCGAAAACACCTACACTTAGCCATTTTTCAACTCTATATCACTCGAAAATACTCTTAAAACCCTCTCTAACACTTGATCAAATATTTCAGCCAAATTCAAGTGTCCCAAGCTTAGTTTCGGATCTCAAGAACTTCATTCAAGCTTCAAGTTCTCTTCAAATCTACATTAAGGAAATCCCCAAGTTTAAGGTATGTGGGTTTTAAACATTGGGTTCTTTCATCTATGGTGCCCAACCTTCTTTTTTATGAAAATAACATGTTTTCAAGTTATATTACTTATGGATATTTTTTATTATGAGTTATGATTACAAATTATGTTGGGGTTTTATGAAATGATGATTGGAAGTACATGTCTACACATTTAAAGCTTACACTATGAGATGGTTTGTCTATTGTGACTATGCATGTTTTGAGCTATGAACAATAATCTATTATGAGGTTTGATAAGGGATATCAAGCTATCTTACATGAGGGTTTTACCATGTTTTGGTGGTTTGATTTACATTAAGCTTTCTCATATTATTACACTCTTGAATTGCATGATTTTGCACTAGCATTGCACACCTTCCAAGTGTTTGATAAAATATCTTATTAAGGTTCTTGAGTTATTTATGATCTATTGCATGGCTTGTGAGTCAAATGATTGTCATCATGAAGGGGGGGTGTATGTATGTGTTGAATTCATGAGAAGTACTATTTTAAGTTTACCACACCTTGTTGACAGGTGACATGCCTAACCACCTTGTGAAGGGGTACCATGCCTTGACCACCTTACCGGGGGATGACATGCCCGTACTACTATGTTAAGGGGTAGATACCTTGACCACCTTGTCGGGGGTGAAAGGCTTGTACTACCATGTTGAGGGGTAGGTACCTTGACCACCTTATCGATGGGTGACATGCCCATACTACCATATTGAGGGGTATATACCTTGACCACCTTGTCGAGGGGTGACATGCCCGTACTACCATATTGAGGGTAGATACCTCAATCACCTTCCAAGGGGGTAACATGACTTGGATTCCAACTAATAGTTTTCTTGGTCTATGATGATGGTCCCTTCCCACACACGTAATATGTTCTATGCAAGCATGTTTTACTTCAAACATAGATCATGCATGCCATATTGATATCACACTATTGCTTGTTTATGTTTATGCATTTTGATTATGTTGCCCATCACTTGTTGCATTGCATCCTGCATACTTAGTATATTCAAATGTACTAACGCATACTCTATGCCTACATGATGTTACCATGTAGGAACTGGAGCTCCTCACTATCATCCTTCACGTGGCTAGTTTTGACTTCTTGAAGATACACTTTTGGTGAGTCCTCAAATTCATTGACATTATCTTTGCGCTCTTACGTTTGTTGTCTCTTCATGTTGAACTTTGATACTATGAGGGTGAGCACGAAAAGTGTTTTGGCCCTGCACAATCTATGCTAGAGGTATTGTTGGAACAATTGATGTAATTATGCTAGCATCTTGACTCTTGAAATTTTTGTCATTATCAATGACTTCCCTTAGTCCCTTTATCCTTATTTATATCTCTTATTGTTGTTTTGCTTCCACGATCGAGGATGTATGATTGATATGCTAGGAGGCTTATTTAGGTTTCCTTCGGGTTCCTTAGTCACCGTGACACATCTAGGCCCTAGACTAGGGTCATGACATTTCAATGTATCTCAAAATTCATGTGTGATTTCAAAAGTCCGACTTCATATTCTTGATGGGGGGCAAAATAGAGTGGGAAATGGCTATAACCCAGATTTTAGAAAATTCATACTGAAAAATAATTTCTCTAATTTCACGATTTCCAGTGGCTATCCGCGCCCTAGCCCTGATGCACTAGGGGCATGAAGCAGTGTATTTTGCCAGGCATGATTGGTCCAAATCGCACTAGAGGCACGGACATGTTTAACATTTCCCTTGATTTTTCTTATTTTGCCCAAGGGCATTGGGGTCATAGCCCCATTCCCACTTAAAGATGAAATCTCCTATACATAGTTATTTTTCAACTCTATAGCTCACAAAACCCTCTCTATAACCTCTCTAAGATTCTATCAATTCTCTCATTCAAATCTAAGGATTTCAAGCTCAATTTTAGAACTCAAGGACTCATTTCAAGCTCCAAGTCTACTTCAAGTTCTTTTCAAGGAATTCAAGGCTTAAGGTATGTGAGTCTTCATCAATGGGTCCTTTCACCCATGGAGCCCAACCTTCTCTTTTTATGAAAATTGCATGTTGTTAAGTTGTATTACCTATGGTATCTCTTATTATGAAATATAAACATAAATCATGTTAGGGTTTTACCAAGTACTGATTGATTATGCATGGATGTCTATTTCAAGCTTGTCCATTAATTGATTTTTTCTATTGAGACAATGCATGTTTTGAGCTATGAAACTATGAACTATTATGAGCTTTTGTGGTGGACTTCAAGGTATCGTACATGAGGGTTTTAGTACTATGTTGGTGGGTTGATTTGCATTGAGTTTACTCATCTAGTTTTACTCTTGAATTGCATGATGCTGAACAAGTATCATGAACCCACCATGTGTTTGATAAAATAACATGAAAAGAATTCTCAAGTTAGTGATGATCTACTACCTGATTTACAAGTCAAGTGACATTATGATTATTAAAGGCTTCAAGCATGTATACAATTCATGACAGTATCTATGATGTTATAATTATCAAGTTTAGCCCTATTTCAAGACTCTTACCTCTTGTGAGCCATTCATGTTAAAGCAAGGAGTCATGTAAGATTATGATCTACTCTCACTTTCAAGTTAGGCTCACTTGTAGAGGTCAAGTATGTTTAAGAGCTACTCATGTTATGTTATCATATCTCTCAAGTTATTAAAGTTATGATTATTTCAAGTATTCCATGGGATATGACTTAGCACCGATTGAGACTTAAGATAAGGGATAGGATCAAGGTGTCTTTATATAAAGTCTTTCATCTCTAAACTATGTGTCACCATAGCATTTTGATTATTACCCTTGCTATACAAATGGATCCATCTAGTTATACCATAACTTGTCGAGGAGTGACATGCCTCGGATTATTCATTGTATGGTTTACCATAGCAAGTACACCACACCTTGTCGAGGGGGTGACATGCCCAGATCACTTGTTCGAGGGGTGACATGCCTCGATCACCTTATCAAGGGGGCGACATGCCTTGGATTCCAAGTAGTAGCACGCTTGGTCTATGTCAGGTAAGATCTCTTCCCACATTGTATTATGTATTGTGCAAATTGAATCTTATATAAGAATGGGTTATTACAAGGATTGAATATACATATCATATTGAGAGTATATTTATTTCTTATATGTATGCATTTTGAATATGATGACTTATATCCTTGTTGCATTGCATCTCGCATACTTAGTACATTCAAACGTACTAACGCATACTCTATGCATACATGCTATCACCATGTAGGAACCAGAGCTCCTTTTGATCATCCTCCTTTATGTGGCTAGTTTGGTTCTTGATATGCTGTCAAAATACAGTACATTTGGTGCCTGAAACAAGGGATTTTGTGAGTTTTTAAAGCGACTTTTCATGGTTTTGATGTGTTTTTGTGTTAATTTTACAAAAAAGTAAGGTTGGCATGATTTTGAAAAAATGTTGTAGATTTTGCTGAAGCTTAGGACATACGAGCCCACCTACGAGTCATAGCTCAAGCTATGAGTCCTAGGGTGTGTCATAGCAAGAAACAGACACCACAAATCAGAAATATGCCAAGTGAAGGTCACTCCTACGAGGATATCATACGAGTCATAAGACACACTACGACTCGTATAGGTGGACTGTAGTAAGAATCAGAAAGCCAAAATGTTAGACTAAAAAACTGAAGGCCAAGAATACGAGAGGACATACGAGTCGTAACTCAAGCAACACCACGTACCTATGTGTCATACTAGTTTAGTCCAAGATGCAAAGAACCTAGTACAAGACCCCGACTATGACTCGTAGGTCATCCTACAAGTCATATCTACGAGACTTATTAGATGCCAGCTATCTTTTTGTGTAAATTCTAGTGTTATTTTGTAAATACTATATATAGTTTAAGTTAGGTTTTTAGAGGGAGTTCGACTAGGAGACTTTCTACAACCATCTTTTAAACCTTTTCTTAGCTTTTAGAGTAGTTTATTGTTCTCTCTTGGAAAACCCATTTTAAGGACTAAAAATCATGCCTTGTACTCATTGTTGATCAATCAAGCTTGTGGGTTTGCAACTTGTGGTGCCTATTTTCTTCATTTTTATTGGTAAAACTCTCATTTAGGTCTTGTATGTGCATTTTTGCTTGTTTTGCCTTAGGCATGAGTAGCTAAGCACCCACAACTTGGGGTTGTGGGAGCCATAGATAGTTGACTTGAAATACCCTAGCTTATTGCATTTCTATGATTGGTGTTTTGCTTGTATTATCTGTTTCACTTTATTATTATTGTTGTTTGGTGGGTGGCCAACACTATACCCTGCCTATTATCACGATCCTGACCAAGATAGTAATGAATAGTAAAAGGGAAATAGATGACAAAATTCGATTGATGTGTTCTCCTCTAATCAACCAAGCTTGTCCAAGGGGAGGTTGACTGGTACAATAGGTAACATGTTAGTTGGCATGCCATGGTTGCCGACCAAACGCCATGGTGAAATTCGATCTTCACCTTCACAATAGGGCTGGAAGAACCTAAGTTACTATCCTGCATGCAAATCACCAATTGTAGTTATGTTATCTAGGGTAATCAAGTCGAAGAACCATGGGGAACACAATTCCCAAGTTGTCCCCAAAATTGAGTGTTTCCTCGCGCTATAGTTAATGTTTGTTTTATTTTGTTTTTTGAATCACAAAAACCGCCCATTTAGAGATTTTATTTATTGATGCTTGAAATGTTTAGTAGTGAAGTCTTGTAGTCAAGCCCTGTATTACTTGTGGATTCGAACCTAACTTCAGTTTGGTTAATTACTAACGACGACCACTTTCTTATTGGAGCATGAACATCAGATGTTGTCATCATAAAATTATGGTGCCATTGCCGGGGATTATGGCTAGGCTTTGATTTGATTTCACTATTAGTTAGATCTAGTGTTAATTTCTGAACTCTCCTGTATTTTACTTTTTTTGTTTGATTTTGTTAGATAATTTTAGGTTCAAGTTGGCTGGCACTATAACTGAACAAAAGTTTTACATTGCAAATGACTTGTTGGATACTTTGTAGAGGCACACTTTATTTTATGGGCAAGAGTCCGAAGATCCCCAAATCCACCTATAGAATTTCACTCAAACTATGAGGAGGGTCCTCGGAACAAGACATCCTGCTTGGGAGGCCATGGCTCTTCAGGTTTTCCCCATGACTCCCCGGAGTGAAGTTGCGGAATGGTGGTCAATTCTCCCACATGATGTTTGTTCTAACTGGGGGAATTACAGAGAGTCTTCCTCATGAATTTCTATAAGGAGTCCAACAAGTAAAAGCTACATATCAACATCTGTAATTTCAAAAATGTGCCAGGAGAACCTTTGGTAGTGGCTTGGGAAAGGTACAAGCAGTGCTTGGCAGCAAATCAGAATCATGGTATGACTGATGATGAATTTGTGGCTAGCTTCTACCGAGCATTAATCTCTAAGCAACAAGGGCAGGCCAATGCATTATTCAGAGGGGACTATTGGTAGTTCGTAAGATGATCATTTAATAAGGTCACTGAGAATATAGACAAGCTATGTACAGTTGTCTAAGTCTACCAACCCCTTCAAGGGCAACCCAGACCATCTACTAGTGCATCTACAGGAGCCTCAAATAAACCCAACAGAAAAAATGTTACACCTTGGTCGAGGTTACTATACCAGCATTGTATCATTGATAAGCTAATCCGAATAGGGCATATGCTTGAACAAGTCCTGATCAAGGTGAATGACCAAGATAATATTGTCTGGGAGATAAAGTTTGAAGTCCTCAAATGTAATTACAAAGTGGAACAACAAACTATATCGATGCAAAGTCGTGGTGATAGGATGGAGCAGCTTGCTGAGCAACTAGACACAGTCTAAGATGAACAAAAGAAGAGTAGAAGGAGTAATGATGGAACACATGGAGAAGTCTGATTATCCGTGATGGCATAGTCGAGCCATGACGTTAAACAAGGAGCTTCTTAGGAGGCAACCCAAGCATCTTTTGTGTGTTGATTTATTTTGAGACATTTTTGTCATATTTAACTTGTTGGTTGGTAATTTCATATTGTGTTGTGACTGCTGAGACTATGAACTAGTTGTGTCAATTGGCATTTTGGTGTATTTTAAGTAATAGGTTGAAGGAACAAACCAAGAGCTGAAGAATGGAAAAAATATGCTTGTATGCAGCTACTACGAGCAAGCCTACAAGTTGTAGTGAAGATTACGACTCATTTTCATGCCTCGTGAAAGGAAGTAGTGAGTCACAGAAGCTGACACACATACTGGGAGCCAACATTACGAATCATAGGGTCCCCTTTGAGTCATAAGTGAGGTTTGTAGTGTTTAGGTATGAAGTCATAATTTTCCTAAGTGTTGTGTCTGCTATGAGATTAGGACCTATGAGTCATATGAATTCATACGACTCGTAGTTGAGGTCTCATAAGACCAATGTGCAAAATTTTAAAGGGCAAACAATTTTAAATATTAAGAGACCAATATCTCTTGGCTCTTCATGTCCCTTCATGAAGCGTCCCCTTTCAGCTTATAACTTCCCCTATCATTCCTTTTCACTAATTCATTCATCTTTTCATCGTTCACCCACTAAAATTCCCTAGCAAGTGAATTGTACACCAAGAACTCTTTCGATTTTTCTTCTTCTCATCATACATTCACACATTCATCTGGTAAATTCTCGCAGTTAAATTCGGTTTATTTTCCTGTGATAGTAAGAAGAATGTGGTATACAATTGTTTATGTCTTTATAAAAGGTCGAGTCTTTAATTTTGTCCTTGTTTGGTGATTTTGATATCTAATATTATGACCATGTGCTTTTGTTGAGTATTTTATGGATCATTATGAAGATCATATGGGATTGAAATTGTTGGGTTGAGGGGGTTGTAGTCTTCTTTTCAGTGTGCATTAATGTTGATAATCTTACAGGAATTTTGAACTATTAAGGAAAAATTCATGCTTTGTTTTAAAACATTAGGTAATAGAGGGTACTTATGTCTACTGTTGTATCACCTATGCCTTGTGTATGTTACCTCCGATGCTTTCTTAATTTGTTGTTGGTCTTTGTGGAAAGGTTATAGACACCCGACGGGCTCTCTATTTTCTGCTACGAAGAGTCACTATGAGTCGTAGTGGCCATTCATAGAAGGCAACAGTCATCCTTGGTGCCTTAACCTTTTCCATGCGAGATTTGCCCATGACTCATAGCGCCTGTTACGAGTTGTAATAGTGGTCTCGTGACCCGGATTTGAATTCTCAAAATGTCTATGAATTCTCAAAATGTCTCTGAATTCTCAATCTGACTCAGTCGTAGTGTCTCTGAATTCTCAAAATGTCATGACCTAGTCATACTGTCTCTGAATTCTCAATCTGAGTTGTAATAGTGGTCTCGTGACCCAGTCGCAGTGTCTCTAAATTCTCAAAATATCTCTGAATTCTCAAAATGACTCATAGCACTCTTAGTTCAACGAATTTGCAGTACGACGCATGGGCCTCCCTACGAGTCATACCTACACCTTTTATCTGTAGTCCAGCACCTGGTTCAGTCTATTTTTAATTAAATAATCTTAATGTTCTTGTTTGATTGTTTCATTTGTTACTTTTTTAATTTAAAAAAAAACATCATAGGACTCACGCCTTAACATTTTGAAAATTTTTCTGGAACAATGTCTTCGAGAATTCAAAGAGGTGCTGCCTCTTTTTAAGGTCATCGCCTAAGGGATGGTCCTCTGAGGAGCAGCAATCAACTAAAGAGATGAATGTGCACCCTGACCCTGATGCTAACGTACCCTTAACATGATCATACACAACTAGGATACCGATAGAAGTGGATAGCTCCTCCTAGTCTGATGAGGAGGGTAAAGATGACGAGTCAGATGGTGATGACTCTACTTCTAATTTTGTTTCTCTTGAAGTGTCTCCGGCTCAGCTAGAAGAGATCGTTCCTCCACAACTAGCTAATTTTGCTTACACCATTACCTCCATCGACCTGTAAAACAGAAGATGGTGTGTTCCTGGAATGAAAGAGATCTATGATAAGGGATTGGAACCTAAGAGTCAAGGAAGGCCGATGCAGAGATTTCATGAGAAAGAAAGGTTGAAAGACTCACGGTTGAAAAGTGTGCCAGGTTTAGAAGCTAATATTGACCGCTATAGGTTCGAATGGTTATCAAAAGTGCTCGGGAAGTATGCCCCTTACCTGGTCTGAGAATTCTATGCTTCTTACTATGCTACTATACGTGGCAACCTTCTGAGGCTCATGAAGCCCATTGATGCACCACTGTTGAGTGAAGTCATGGTCAGGGGTGAAGTTGTCGACATCTCAGTAGAAACTATTCGAAGGGGGCAATTCAGATCTAATTAAAGAGCTCCATTCCCCATAGCAGAATATGATCATAGGATGTCAAACATGTGGAAAATAGTTAATCAGAATGATCTCGGGCTGAGAACAGAGTTATTGAGGTGGAGAGCATGCCACATTTGTGAGGAAGGTGTTGAGCCAATATGGGTTACAAACCATGCAAAGCATATTCTGAAGGCCCATCTCTTATTTAGGGTAACATTTTGGTGGTCTATTATACGATGGCGCATCAAACCCATATTCACTGATTAGAAAGGGTCGTGATGTTGGTGAGCATTTTGGCAGGGTATGACAATGATTAGGCTCGCATTATGGCAGAATAGATCTATGAGCCAGTGGTCCGCACTCAGTAAGCATTGTCATTCCCCATTTTGATTCATAGATTATGCAAGGAAGCTGGTGTACGAGTCTCTCTCCACTTAGACTCTCATGTAGAGGCTTTGCGTACAATGGAACCTAGTTAATCAAGGCTGATGAAAACCCAGTAGCCCTACAGAGTGCTATCCCACCTCCTATGTCAGAGCCATTCCCGATAGAGCCTCAGATTCCAAGTTCACCTCCAACTACTTCCGCACTACTTCGGCTAATACAAAGCCTACACCAATGGTTGAGATTGAGTCTGTACCATCCTCCAATACTCCAATACCAACAGCATTTACTTTACAGGTTGACCCTCTTTTCTCTACTATTGCATTTCAAGATTTATTATGCAGGGTGGCTACAGCACAGGGTAGGCTATGTGAGTTGTCATCACGGGTCCAGCCATTGATTGATCAGACTATTTGGGACACCAAGGAGAGGCTGATGGAATTTACCCTAGATTTAGTTAATGAGAGAGTCCAAGCAATGGATGTCCAGGTCGATGCATTTGAGACTAGAGTCCATAAGAGGCTTAAGGGAGATAAAAACCGATGTAAGCATAGTTACTGAGAAATTGGCCAAGTTCAAGGCCGTCTAATTACAGATGTTGGCATCCCCTGTTCCAGCCCTAGAGGTAGCATCGGTAGGTGATGAGGCATTTGATTTGCTTACCAACTGCTTAGACACCCTTGGGAAGAGGCCTATTGAGCACGATGACCCAGAGCCGACCCTGAAGAAGCTGAGACAGGAGGAGGAGCCCATACCCGAGGAAGTGGTGTAGGAGTCCTTGTTGTTGGCGGCCATTAAAAGATATAGACTGGAGCACACCTCACATAGAGAGGATACCTCAGAAGTAGCTATAGCCCAAGTAGTCAAGAATGAGATACAACCCTAGGACCTCGCAGATCAGCCCAAGACTGGTGCTTGAGCACCATGATATTTGACCCCTTTTGACCCCAGCTCTTATTTTGCTTTATGAATATTTTATCCTTGTGTTAGACAATATTGTTTTTCTATTGGTTTTTGGATGTTTTTGTTGGATAATGTTCTTATATTGGATTTTGGATATTACTTTTGTTAATTGTTAGTTTTTAATGCTTATATATCTATGTTACATTTTCATTTTCACATCTTAAGTTTGTGTTTTTACTTTGAGGACAAAGTATCATGTTTTGGTGGGGTGGTGAAAGTTATAGATTAAGGTGAAGCCTGAATAGCCTCAAGTCCATAACTTCCCCTATTTTTGATCCCAAGGTTTTCTTTTCATATTTCTTTTTCCTTGTGGATGTTTAATTTTCTGTTGAATCGACATATTTTAGGAAGTGTAGATAATTTGTAAATGCATAATAATGTTATCTATTGGCATATACATAATTTTTAGGTGTGTTTTTAATGTTTTGATGAAAAATTGGGTACCCTCAAAATTTTTGAGGTTGTCATAATTGATGTATTCATACATTTTTGAGTATCTGGCAATGTTTGTTATGATATAGTGAAGGTAAGCTGAGACTGAAAACATGACCTGGGAGTATTTACTTGATTGTGGATGCAATTGCCATGTGTGTTTTGAGCTTATTTTGCTGCATTCATGCATCTTCTATGGACCCAGAACTTGCCTTGTTACTCTAAAATTGATTTAATTATGTGGTGGATATGGAAAGGATCTTAGGCCTTTGTTCTTTGAGTGAACCCACTTTAGCCTAAATGACCCACCAGATGAGCGAGTGAATCCCTTGTTCTAAACTTTGGAGCTTCTCACGTACTCATTCTTTCTTGATACCTTGCTAGCTTAACCTTGTTTGATGAAATACCTTGATATTGGCCCTGGTCTATCCTTGAACATATGAACCTTGATTGAGGCCAAAGGCCTAAGTTAAGGGTGACTGCAGTTGGTGGCCTTGGTTTGAGGCATAGATATTGTGTACTTCACCTTAGGCTAAAAGCCTAAGTTGAGGGTGGCCCTAATAGTGGTAAAGTAATAATAATAAGGTGGTTAGTAGGGAAATTGAGAAAGAAATGAAAAAGCATGTGCCAAGTGAAGAAAAAGAAAATAAAAGTGCCTTGAGTTGAGAAAAAAATAGCAAAAATGAGTCTGAAATTGAGGTACAGCTGAAAAAGAAAATCAAAGCACTCGAGAAAAGTTCAAAATAGGAGAATAAGAGTGGATTGATTAAAAGGGATTGGATCATGAAAGCTAAAAGTGTTGGTAAACATGATTCAAGGATAGCTTTTAGTCACTACCTGCCCAAAATGCCATACCAATTCACCTTGAACCTATGTTACAAGCCTATAAGTCTTAAATTGATCCAACTCCACTTTATCACCAAGTTAGAAGATGAGTATAGAGGAAAGCTTATGGTGTTAGTCAGTGTGTATTGAATTTCAGTTGTGAGAGTGAGAATGCTTCCTCAGTCCCTGAATTTTAAATGCTTTTGAGTGAGTATGAGGGACTTCATTCTAGTGAGGGAATTTGCACTACTTGAGTAGCATATGACTATACCAGTGATTGTGGACAGTTGATGCTCCTTAGCGTGTCATAGTTGGATTGCCAGCTATCTTATTATGTTCTTGTTTGCTTAATAACTTTGTAATCCTATTTTGAAAATAGTAGTTGCGTACATAAATCAAAGGAGTTGTTGTATATTCCATTAGTATAGCTGCTATGTATTTCTCTTTGTCTGCGTAAATTGAGCCGTCGCTTGAGGACAAGCAACAATTCTAAGTTAAGAGTGTGGATGTGTTGTCCAAATACAACACGTTTGGTGCCTGAAACAAGGGATTTTATGAGTTCTTAAAGCAAATTTTTATGGTTTCGGTGTGTTTTTATGTTAATCTTGTAGAAAAGTTAGGTTGGCATGATTTTGAAGAAATGTTGCAGATTTTGCTGAAGCATAAGCCATACGAGCCCAACCACGTGTCATAGCTCAAGCTACGAGTCATAGGGTGTGTCATAGCAAGAAACAGAGATTGAAAATTAGAATTCTGCCAAGTGAAGGACACTCCTACGAGGACATCCTATGAGTTTTCAGACACACTATGACTCATATAGGTGGACTCGTATTAAGAATCAGAGAACCAAAATATTGGACCAAAAAATTGAAGGCCAAGAGTATGAGAGGAACATACGAGTCATAACTCAAGCAACGACTTGTACCTATGGGTCATACTAGTTTAGTCCAAGATGCCAAGAACTTGGTACAAGGCCTCAACTACAACTCATAGGTCATCCTACGAGTCATATCTGTGAGACTTATCAGCTGCTAGTTGTCTTTTCTATGTAAATTCTAGGATTATTTTGAAAATACTATACATAGTTTAAGTTAGTTTTTTAGAGAGGGTAGGAGACATTCTACAACTATCCTTTGAAACTTTTCTTTGTTTTTAGAGTAGTTTATTATTCTCTCTTGGAAACCCATTTTGGGGATTGCAAATCTTGCCTTGTACTCATTGTTGATCAATCATGCTTGTGAGTTTGCAACTTGTGGTGCCTATTTTCTTCAATGTTATTAGTAAAACTCTCATTTATGTCTTGTATGTCCATTTTTGCTTGTTTTTCCTTAGCCATAAGTAGCTAAGCACCCACAACTTGGGGTTGTGGGAACCATGGGTAGTTTACTTGAAATATCCTAGGTTTATTGCATTTCTATGATTGAGAATTTGCATGTATTGTCTATTTCCCTTCATTATTATTGTTGTTTGGTGATGGCCAACACCAAACCCCGCCAACCATCACGATCCCGACCAAGGTAGTGACGAATAAGAAAAGGGAAATAGATGGCATAATTTGATTGATGTGTTCTCATCTAATAAACCAAGCCTGACCAAGGGGAGGTTGATTAGTACAATAGATAATGGTTAGTTGGCACGCTATAGTTGCCGACAAAGCGCCATAGTGAAATTCGACCTTCACCTTCACAACAGGGCTGGAAGAACCTAAGTTATAGTTCTGCATGCAAATCACCAATTGTAGTTATGTTATCTAAGGTAATTGAGTCAACAAACCATGGGAAACACAATTCCCAAGTTGTCCCCAAAATTGACTGTTTCCTCGCATTATAGTTAATGTTTATTTTATTTTATTTTTTGAATCAAAAAAAACCCCATTTACGGATTTTAGTTATTGATGCCTGAAATGATTAGTAGTGAAGTCTTGTATTCATGCGCTGTATTCCCTGTGGATTCGACCCTAACCTTCTGTTAGGTTAATCACTGACGATGACTGCATTCTTATTGGAGCGTAAACATCAAATGTTTTCATCACTTCTCGGAGAAAGCTTTGGTGAGTCCTTGAGTATGAGAACAATATCTACGTATTTCATGTTATGTTGAAAATCCTTATGTCAAACGCTTATTATTATAAGGGTGAGCCCAGGAAGTGTCTTGGCCCCGGCTCCATTCTAAAGTAGCGGTGTTGCTAGATACTATGTATGTACATGCTATTAGATTGACTCTTGTATGCTTTTGAGATTACCAAAGACTTCCCTTAGTCCCAATTCCTTTTAAAATTATATCACTTGTTGATCCATATTTTGCTTCCACGACCAAGGATGTGTGAATGATATGCTAGGAGGCTTGTTTGGGGTCCCTTCGGGTTCCCCATTCGCTGTGTCAGGTCTAAGCCTTAGGTTTGGGTGGTGACAAGCTTGGTATTAGAGCACTAGGTTGTTAATGCTCCTTAAAAATCCAAAAACATATCGCGACAATTAGAGTTTTATTCGTGGTTGTGAAGTGCGCCACAACTATGAAATGAGGCATATTAGGAAATGTTTCACTTCTTCATGGTCTATATCATGCCTTAGACATAGATATATACTTTTCCCTAACAAATGCTCTTGTTTCTTCTAGATCATTCTGATACCAAGAGGATGACTAAGGAGAGCCCGTATCCCAAGGAGCAACCGACCCCTCCCGCTCCCCAAGTTCCTCAAGATGGTGGGGTAGCCCATGGTGAGTTCCAGGATGGCATCACAATGTTGGCCCATGCTATGACTAACAAAATGAACCAAGGAGCCCAAGCCCCTCATGCTCCTACTCTGGCCTCAAGGGTAAGGGATTTCACAAGGATGAATCCACCAAAGTTGCATGGGTCCAAGGCAAATGAGGATCCCCAAGATTTCATCAATGAGGTGTATAAGGTGCTATCTATCATGAGGGTCAATTCGGAGGAGAAAGCAGAGTTAGTGGCCTACCAACTCAAAGGTGTGGCACAAATTTAGTTTACTCAATAGAAACTAGAGAGGAGAGATGATGATGCTACTCCTTGGGAGGAGTTCAAAGCCGCCTTCCCCAACTGGTTCTCCCCTGTCGAGCTAAGAGAGGCTAACATGATAGAGTTTATGAACCTCAAACAAGGTTCCATGAGTGTAAGGGAGTATGCCTTCAAGTTCGAGAATAAGCTTTCCAAGTATGCTCCATATTTTGTGACCAAATCTAGAGCTAGAATGAACAAATTTATGTTGGGAGTGTCCAACTTGGTCAATAAAGAAGAGCTAAAGGAAGTTCTCTAACTAATCTAATCGGGGATCTAGTCAAAAAACCAACCAGTTCATCGGCTCATGAAATATGCTGAAAAACTAGAGGGGGAAAAGCTTAGAAAGAGAAGAAGTGGGGAGTCTAAGAGAGGTTGATTTAAAGGTATTTTCCAAGGTCCTATGGGTGGCCGATTTCCTCAAGGTCAAAATTTCCAAGGCCAGGGGTCTTCCAATGCTCCTCACAAGATATTTGATAATGATAACCCAATATTCGAAGGTGGTAATGGTGGAGTGTCTAATCGTAAGTGCCAAATATGTGGTAGAAACCATGGTGGCCCATGTTTGAGGAGCTCTAATGCTTGTTATGGTTGTGATGAAGTGTGTCACAAGGTTGTTGATTGTCCTCATGCTCAAAACAAAGGTAGAGATGGTCGTCCTCAAGGCCAAGGTGCTGATGAGGGTCAAAGGGCAAAGGAAGGCCAACAAGGGGTGCTCCAAGGGAAAATACATTTATGCTCTCTAACGAAGGCAAGGAGTGGATGATCTGCCCAATGTCATCACTGGTATGTTGAAGTTTTTTGATTATCATGTATATGCTTTGATAGATCCATGTGCCACTCTTTGTTTCATTACTCCTTTTATTTCCAAAAGGCTTCACGTGAGTCCTGAATTATTATGTGAACCTTATGAAGTGTCTGCCCCCATTGGTGAGTCCATTGTTGCTAAAAGAATCAATAGAAATTGTCCCATGTTCATATTACATAAGGTCTTGCCTTGTAATTCTGTTGAATTAGATATGGAGGATTTTGATATTATTCTTTGAATGGATTGGTTACATGCATATCATGCTTCTATTAATTATAGAACCCATAAGGTTAATTTCCAATTCCATAACAAGCCCGTCCTTGAGTGGGAAAGTCGTAATGTGATGGTCAATGGTATATTCATTTCTTGTCTTAAAGCCCAAAAGTTGATTTCTAAGGGTTGCCTTTATCATCTTGTTAGGGTTAGAGATGTTGAGTCTAAGATCCTTCCTATTGAGTCAGTTCTAGTGGACAATGAGTTTCTTGAAGTCTTTCCCGATGAACTTCCTGGTGTTCCTCCTAAAAGGGAAATAGACTTTGGTATAGATCTCCTTCCCAATACACAACCCATTCCCATTCCCCCTTATTGTATGGCCGCAACGGAGTTGAAGGTGTTGAAGGATCAATTAAGGGATTTGTTGGAGAAGGGTTTCATAAGGCTTAGTAAGTCACCTTGGAGTGCACCGGTGTTATTTGTGAAGAAAAAGGATTGCTCCCTTAGAATGTGCATTGATTACTGGCAACTTAATAGAGTTACCATAAAGAACAAGTACCTTCTACCAAGGAATGATGACCTTTTTGATCAACTATAAGGGGCTAGTCACTTTTCTAAGATTGATCTTCGGTCTGGATACCACCAAGTGAAGGTGAGCGAGTGTAATATTCCCAAAAAGGCTTTCCGGACTAGGTATGGGCACTTTGAATTTGTGGTAATGTCTTTTGGGTTAACTAATGCACCAGCTATATTTATGAAACTCATGAATAGGGTCTTTATACCCTACTTTATATGTTTATGGTGGTCTTTATTGATGATATACTAATTTATTCTTAGACTAAGGAAGAGTATTTGAATCACTTGAGGGTGGTGTTGTAAATCTTGAGGAATTAGAGGTTGTTTGCTAAATATGAAAAGTGTGAATTTTAGTTGAAAGAGGTTACTTTTCTAGGGCATATGGTGTTGGGTGATGGTTAAGGGGGATCCTAAGAAGACGGATGTGATAAGAAATTAGCCTAGACCCTTGACTCCATTAGAGATTAGGAGTTTCTTAGGATTGGTGGGTTACTATAGGAGGTTTGTGAATGGATTCTCTTCTATTGCTTCCGCTATGAGAAAGTTGACCCAAAAGAAGGTAAAATTTGTTTGGACGATGAATGTGAAAAGAGTTTTCAAACGTTGAAAGATAAGCTTGTCTCCGCTCCTATCTTGGCTATATCGGAAGGGTTGAAAGGTTTTGTAGTTTATAGTGATGCCTCAAGAATTAGCGGAACTATCCCCCCCCCCCAATGATCTTGAACTAGCGGTCATGGTGTTTTCTTTCAAAATTTAGCATCACTACTTGTATGGGGTTCATGTTGATGTGTTTACCGACCATCAAAGTCTCCAATATGTGTTTACACAAAAAGATCTTAACTTGAGACAAAGAAGGTAGTTGGAGCTCCTTAAAGATTATGACATGAGTGTACACTATAATTTCGACAAAGCTAATGTTCTGGTTGATGCTCTAAGTAGAGTGTCCATAGGTAACCTATCTCATATTGATGATAGTGGCAAGGAAGTGGCTAGAGAAGTTCACCAGTTGGCTAGGTTGGGGGTTAGCTTGGATGAAGTTGAAAATGGTGGTGTAGTGGTTATTGATGGTTCCAAATCTTCTTTGATTGATGAAGTCAAGTCAAAACAAGATCTTGACCCCACCTTGCTAGAGTTGAAGCCCTTGGTGAAGGATGATAAAGTGGAGGTTTTCTCCCATGGTGGAGATGGTGCCCTTAGGTACCAAGGTTGGTTGTGTGTGCCTAATGTTAATGACTTAAGGGAGTTGATTTTGAAGGAGGCTCATAATTCATCCTATTCTATGCACCCCGGTTCTACAAAGATGTATAGAGACTTGAGGGAGGTGTATTGGTGGGGTGGTATGAAGGTGGATATTGCCAAGTTAGTATCTGGTTCTCATAATTGTCAACAATTGAAAGACGAACACCAAAGGCTGGGTGGCCTAGCCTAAGAAATGCAAATTCCTACTTGGAAGTGGGAATAGATCAAGAAGGACTTTGTGGTTAGGTTGCCTAAGACTAGGAAACACTTTGATTCCATTTGGATTGTTGTGGATATAATGATAAAGTCGGCTCACTTTCTACTGGTCAAAACCACTTATGGTTCTAAAGATTATGCCAAGTTGTATATTCATGAGTTGGTTGGATGGCATGGGGTGCCTTGTCTATCATTTTGGATCTTAGTGCTCAATTCACTTCCCATTTTTGGAGGTCTTTACAAAGAGATCTTGGTACCAAGGTCAAGCTTAGCATGGTTTTTCAGCCTCAAACAGATGCTCAAGCCGAAAGACTATCCAAACTCTTGAGGATATGCTTAGAGTTTGTGTTTTGGAGTTAAGGGTAGTTGGGATGAACAACTTCCACTTATTAAGTTTTCGTACAACAATAGCTACCACTCTAGCATTGGCATGGCTCCCCTTTGAAGTTTTATATGGTAGGAGTTGTAGAACACCGGTTGAGTGTATTGATGTGGGGGACATGGCATTGCTAGGTCCGGATATGGTTATGGAAGTCTTGGAAATGGTGAGGTTGATAAGGGAGAGATTGAAAATACTCCAAAGTAGAGAAAATTCCTAGTCCGATGTGAGGAGAAGAGATCTTGAGTTTAAGGTTGGTGATTGGGTTTACTTGAAAGTCTCACCCATGAAAGGTGTGGTCCGATTTGGCAAGAAGGGGAAATTGAGCCCAAGCATTTTGGGTCCTTATAGAGTTTTGAGGAGAGTTGGTAAGATTGCATATGAGTTGGAGTTGTCTATGGAAACGAATATAGTCCATCTGTTCTTCCATATGTCCATATTGAGGAAATGTGTGGGTGACCCAAGTGCTATAGTGCCCTTAGAGGTTATGAGTGTTGTGGAAGATAATTTGACCTATGAGGAGGTCCCGATGGAGATATTATATAGACAAGTTTAGAGGTTGAGGAACAAAGATGTAGCATCCGTCAAGGTCCTTTGGAGTAATCAACAAGTTGAAAGTGTCACATGAGAAGCCGAGGCGGACATGAAAAAGTGATAACCATATCTATTTCACTCTAGTCAAGCCGAAGGTAATGACTGAAGTCCCATCTATGATTTCAAGTCTTAAGTTTCATCCCTCATGTCATTCTGTATGTATTCTTGTCTATGGTAACAAGTTTATGATGATTTTTGCCATTCATGTTGAGATTTTTGAAAATGATGTTTAAGTATATTTGTTACATTCATGTTGGGCTGAAATCTTACTAATTACTTCTCTTATGCATATTTCTTTGACATTAGGGGATGGATGTTCCCAAGGGGAAATATTGAAACACCCCTCATGTACTTTGGAATGCTCCATAATCGTAATTTTCATATATCTCAAAATTCGTGCTGATTTCAAAAATTCAACTTCATATTCTCGATCAGGGGGCAAAATTGAGTGGAAAATGGGTATAACCTATATTTTAGAAGACCCGTAGTGAAAAATATTTTTTGCTAATTTTACGATTTCTAGTGGTTGTTCGTGCCCTAGCCACTTTGAGCTAGATTGGTTTGCCCCTCGCTGGGGTCACGGACCAGTGTAACATTTTCCTTGGTTTTTCTTATTTCACCTAAGGGCACTGGGGTCATAGCCCCATGCCCACTTAAACATAAAATCTCCCATACTTAGCCATTTTTCAACTCTAAGCTCACAAAACCCTCTCTAAGACCTTTCTAATACTCTATCAATTCTCTCATTCAAATCTAATGATTTCAAGCTCAATTTTGGAACTCAAGAACTCATTTCAAGCTCTAAGTCTACTTCAAGTTCATTTCAAGGAAGTCAAGGTTTAAGGTATGTGGGTCTCCATCCGTGGGTCCTTTCACCCTTGGAGCCCAGCCTGCTCTTTTTATGAAAATTACATGTTCTCAGGTTGTATTACCTATGGGTATCTCTTATTATGAAATATTAACATAAATCATGTTGGGGTTTTACCAAATATTGATTGATTATGCATGAATGACCATTTCAAGCTTGTCCACGAATTGATTTTGTCTATTGAGACTAGGCATGTTTTGAGCTATAGAACTATGGACTATTATGAGCTTTTGTGGTAGACTGCAAGGTATCCTACATTAGGTTTTTACTTCTATGTTGGTGGGTTAATTTGCATTGAGTTTACTCATCTAGTTTTACTCTTGAATTGTATGATTTTAAACAAGTATCATGAACCCACCATGTGTTTGATAAAATGACATGACAGGAATTCTCAAGTTATTGATGATATGCTACCTAATTTATAAGTCAAGTGACTATATGATGATTAAGGGATTTAATCATATATTAAATTCATAAAAAGTATCTATGGTGTTGCAAATATCAAGTTTAGCCCTATTTCAAGATTGTTACCTCTTGTGAGCCATTCATGTTAATGCGAGGGGTCATGTGTGATTATGATCTACTCTCATGTTCAAGTTAGGCTCACTAGTAGAGGTCAAACATATTTAAGAGCTACTAATGTCATGTTATCATGTCTCTTACAAGTTATTAAAGTTATGATTATTTCAAGTATTCCGTGGGATTTGACTTAGCACTGGGCTCGACTCAAGAGGTCCTTATATAAAGCCTTTAGTCTCTAAACTATGTCCCACCATAGGATTATGATTGTTACCCTTGCTATACTAGTGGATCCATGCAGTTATATCACACCTTATTGAGGGGGTGACATGCCTCGGATTATTCACTGTATGGTTTACCATATTTGGTAAACCACACCTTGTCGAGAGGGTGATATGCCTCGATCACCTTGTCGAGGAGGTGACATGCCTCGATCACCTTACTAAGGGGGTGACATGCCTTGGATTCTAAGTAGTAGCTCACTTGGTCTATGCCAGTTAGGGTTTCTTCCCACACATTTTATGTATTATGCAAATTGAATCTTTTACAAGCATGGGTTATTGCAAGCATTTAACATACACGTCATATTGAGATTATATCTATTACTTAGATGTATGTATTTCGAATATGATGATTTATATCCTTGTTGCATTGCACCCTCAATACTTAGTACATTCAAACGTATAACGCATACTCTATACCTATATAATATCACCATGTAGGAACCAGAGCTCCTTTTGATCATCCTCTTCCATGTGCCTAGTTCTTTTCTTGGAGAAAGCTTTGGTGAATCCTCAATTCCGAGGACAATATCTACTTATTTCATGTTACGTTGAGACTCCTTCTTATGTTGAACACATATTATTATGAGGGTGAGCCCAGGGACTGTCTTGGCCCCTGCTCCATTCTAAAATAGAGGTATTGTTAGATACTGTGTATGTATATGTATGAGCTTGACTCTTTTATGCTTTTGAGATTACGAAAGACTTCCCTTAGTCCCGCTTCTCTTTTTATTTATATCACTTGTTGATGCTTATTTTGCTTCCGCAACCAAGGATGTGTGAATGATATGCTAAGAGGTTTGTTGGGGTCCCTTTGTGTTACCCATTCACTGTGTCACATCTAGGTCCTAGGCTTGGGTCGTGATAGAACAATGGATAGTAAAATCAGGCAGTCTATGGCACTTATAAATATGGTGACAATGAACTTTTTATTTTACTCCATTTTTTATTATAAGAAAAAACCCCAACCGCTACTCTTTGAGTGCGCACAAGGTAAAACCATCACTCCCATGTAATAGAGCTCTAACCATACAAAAGAGTTATCCCACACTAGGCAAATTCGGTGTGACAAGCCGACCTAGAAGGAAAACTCCTGCACTTTAGTTGAAAAAGGATTTCAAACTTGATATCTCCAACATGGAAGGCTCAATCCCAAATCACTAGGACACCTCCAAAAGGTTTTACCTCTATGCCAATTTAGTGTAGCAAATATACATGTCTGACTATCAACCATTCTCTAGGGAAAAGTCTTGTGTGGTACTCTATACCTTAGAGAATCTTGTCTATAGATATTTATTGTAGAGATGATATTTGTGTTTTGATAAGGGGATTACAATTCATTGTTAAGGATATTTCTACTTTGCAAATTAACAAAGTTGTAATTTTCAAGTTGGACTACTTTCACTATAAAAAATGGCCCAGATGTAAATATATGAAATGATGGGGTCTTAGGTCCTATTTTTGGGCTAATCATGGATTTTACCCTTAGGTTCTAGAATTTGGTGCAACTAGGTTCTAGAAAATGCCTTAGTGAAGCTACTCTCAACATTAAAAGTGATGAAATTAATTTCATTATTATTTCATTATATGTAGATGATCTACTGGTTCCGGGAAGTAATGATGAACTTGTTAAGAAATTTAAAGAAGATATGCAACAGACTTTTGAGATGACAGATTTGGGAGAAATGGTGTATTTTATGGGAATGAAAACCAAGCAACACCAAAATGAATCTGTCAAAAGAAGTATGCAAAGGATATTCAAAAAAAGTTCAGAATGGAGAATTTCAAAGTAAAGCAGAGAAAGTGGATGAGACTCTTTATAGGAGTTTGGTTGGTGTCTCATGTATCTTACAACAAGTAGACCCGACATTTTATATGTTGTAAGTCTTCTATCTAGATTAAGTAATTTTGCAACTAACACTCATTTAAAGCAGCTAAAAGAATGATAAGATATGTTAAGGGAACATTGAATTTTGGAATCAAGTACTCTACAAATCAGAAATATGTATTGCAGGGGTATTCTGATAGTGATTGGGGTGGCTCTTCTGATGACATGAAGAGCACTTCTGGTTATTGTTTTAATCTTGGTTCAGGGGTATTCTTTGGTATTGTAAAAAGCAAGAGATTGTTGCACAATCTATAGCTGAAGGTGAATTCATTGTAGCAACTTCTGCAGCAAATCAAGGTTTATGGCTAAAAAAAGTGCTACTTAATTTGAATGTAAAGTAAACAACATGTGTAGAGGTGTTTGTGGATAATCAAGAAGCTATTTCTATCTCAAATAATCCTGTTTTTCATGGGAATACCAAGTATTTCAATATCAAATTATTTTTCTTAGACATGTGCATAAAGAATGATTTGTTGGGTTAAAGTATTGCAAGATCGATCTTCAAGTTGGCGGATATTTTTACCAAACCCTTCCTAAGGAGAAGATTCGAATTTCTCAAAGAAAGACTTGGAATTTGCAACAAATAAAGAAAGGAGGAGTGTTGATTAAATGTCTCAGTTCCTGCAGTAACTAATGAAACAGATCCTGCTAGGTTTTCTTCGATTATTTTAGCTATTTTCAGTAGTTTAACTTAGTTGTTCTTTTATAGGAGTTAGCTTGTTGTTATGTAGGGATTAGCTTTTATTTTTAGTAGCTTATTTATCATGGTATCATATGGAAAGTGGTCGCTAAAATTTAGTCCCTAGTTGTTGCATTTTCTCTGCATTTAAACATCATTTGAGTTCAATGAATTATCATCTTTCCAGCAAATATTCTCTGTTCTTCTTCTTGCCTTTATTTTCTACAGTTTTGAGTTGAAGTTAAGCTTGTAAACTCCAATAGAATCTCTCTCCTCTGGCGACACATTTTAAGACCAAATTTTTATTCTGATAATTGACCGTAAGGTGAATTTATAGTCAAAGATGTGATAAAAAAAGCAATGAAGAAAGAATCACGGCTGTAATTTAGCCTGATGCGGATGGACAGATAGTAGTCGACATCTGCGGGAAGCAAAATTACAGCCATGGTTCACTTTTCACTGTTTCTTGATCAGATTTTTACTATTGTTTTAGCTTGTGGGAAACAATTTTAATAAAAATTGTCCTCAATATTGCAGTCGTGGCTGAAAGATCCAAACTTTGGAGCATGAGAAAGAACAACAGAAGGGGGGTATAAGTCATCTTGATTCATGGGGTTGTTTTATTTTTATATATATAAAAGATCAAGTTTTGGAAGAAATTGTTTGTTTATTCCAATATTAGTTGGAAAGAAGGTGAAACGGGGATGTATGATAAAAGGAAAATTTTTTTATTTGCATACAAATAGGTCCACAGAAGCCATGGCTTCTCATATTTTACACACAGATCATTTTCATAGTACAAACAGTTCATATATGTGTATGTGTCTATGTATAAATATGTGTGTGTGTGAACATTTAATTTTCAATCCAACTTTAAAATGAGTAATCGGTTCAAGAATAAGTTATGAACTCATAAACTTTAAATTTAGATTTCACATTTTATTATTGTCTCAATATTCGCTCAAATATAGTAGTTTCATATCTACTTTTGAGTGAATAGGATAAAAACCCTTAAATTATTGTTGATTTTCGAGTTTAATGCCTAAGTTCTTGGAAGTTTGATTACCCCTTAATTACAACAACCCCCAACGAATTAACAAAATATTTGATTATGTGGCAGAACATTTGAGAAAACTTGCACGGAGATTAAGAGAAGGGATTGATTGGTTCACCTACCAATATCCAAGGATTTATTATGCTTTCCATTTTTAAAAAAATTGTATTTATCACTTCCCCTTAATTTTTAATTAATTTGGATCATTGATTAAGATCCCTAATCAAAGTGGTAATTGGGTAATAGCCCGAGTTATTAGCCACATGTAGTGCCACGTGACACTTTATATTTTTTTGTTAATTCAGAGTTTGAATTAGATTTGTTTCTAACACTTCAACCTAGTCTCTTTTTAATTTATAGGGATCTATATCCAACTTGGTTTATTTTAATTTATAAGGATCTACTAAAATGTATATGAAATTTGAAAAAGAAATTGTGTAAAAGGATTTTAACCATTTCTCTCTCTTTTAAACAAAAAAAAATTCCAATTCTATTCTTAATCTCCAACTTAAGCAAAATTAGGATGGGGCATTTATTGAACCCTTAGACGATGCATATAGACATATATACACACTCGTAGAGGTTGTCCAAGTAATTAGGTGTTACCAGGAAAATATTTATGTTTCCCATTTTAGAGAGAGAAACTCTCTCTTCTTCTTCTTCAACATTTTTTCTTCTCTTCCTCTTCATCTGATTCTTGAAATATTTGAAGGTGTAGATCCTAACAATATGTAGCCAAGAAACTGTCATCATTTTCCCCACTCAGATGCAATGTCAATCAAATCAAGCCTCAAAATCTACTGATATGCCTTTGTTTTCATTAGAAATTCTGATCTATTATGAATGTTAGATTTCTGAACTTTAGTATGTCATTTTCCTTACGTTAGAAATATTGATCTAGAGGCCTATTGTTCTAAGATATCTTATGAAGATTTGCGTAAAGAATAAAAGTTGGTTATCTCAAGAGGCCTACTATTGTAAGATATCTTAAGCACTAGCAAGTCTTTCATTCTATAATTTATCTTGATAACCGAGACATCCCTAAGGGAAATGGGGGATGGTTCTAAAACTCGACGAACAATGGGCTCACCCTCTACCCGTCGCCTCTCTAATCACTCCTCTCCTTTTTATATTTTCATTTTTCTTTGTTTTGCATCTCCTATTTTCTTGTGATGTCCATTTCCTCTCAAAGATTGATAACTTTTCATAGTCTATGGTCATTCATTATTAACTCTTCTTTCTTCACTTCTGCTATGCTCCAAATCTGATTATCATTTAGATGTAACTAAAATCAAGAATTACTGCATACAGACGAGGTGATTATCTTAAGTCATGTCTGCATATCTCATTTTTTTAAAATTTTTGGTGCAATTTTCCTTGACTTGATAACAAAATCATCTCTACAAGTCTCCTTAAGTTGTAGCCAAATTAATTATGGATATTTTCTCAATCATCTATTTGGTAGAGAATGTAGTAAAACTGGTGAAAAGATTCAGCTTCATCCCTCTGAGGTGGATATTGTTGGTTTCAAAGCAGATGATGAAATCTACAATTTATAACAAAAAAATATGAAAAGTGGTTTTTTGGCTATGATATTAAGACCTTTTGGGAGAATGATCAAAGGGAAAAAATTATGTATAAATGAAAGAAATGAAAAAAAAAATGTGTATAATATTGTCGTGAGTAGGCGCATCTCTTCAAATTTTGAATGCACATGACATGATAATGTACATGTTAATTTCTATTAACAATTAAATTGCATAGTCTTTAATTCTATTGTCCATTTTTAATCTTTGTTTATCTTTTCCTTTATAATATTATTTTAATAATTTTTTTCAGGCCTGTCTAATTCTACCCCAGAACTCACTATTATTATTGACCAAAATTTATCTCCAGAGGTATCATTCTTTTAAAATCATATCATTTCTTGTTTACCATCTTATTTTTGGAATAGATTTGGGTATATTTATTATTACCCTTTAATTAGTAAAGATAGTAACTCAATATTGATGTGTATTTTGCTTTTGTTGTTCCTATATACAGGGAGACAATGTGGACTCTAATACGGTTGTCATTCCTTCGAGAGAAAATTTGAGAACTAGTGGTATAATGGTATGATGGTCAAATACTTTTTTTTCACATTTATATTACTATTGTTATGTTTGGTAATGGACGACGATAAGCTATTAGTGTAATATAAATGAGAAAAAAAAGTATTTGACCATCATACCCTTTGCCACTAGTTCTCAAATTTTCTCTCAAAGGAATGTCAACCCTATTAGAGTCCACATTGTTTCCAAGCATATAGAAACAATAAAAGTAAAATACACATCAATGTTGAATTACTAATTAACGGGTAATAATAAAGATACCAAAATCTATTTACCCAAAATTAGATGGTAAACAAAAATGATATGATTTTAAAAGGATGATAGCTCAGGAGATAATTTTGATTAATACTAATAGTGAGTTCTGGGGTAGGATTAGACATAGGCCTAAAACAAATCATAAAAATAATATTATAAAGGAAAAAGATAAACAAAGGGTACAAAAGGACAATACAATTAAAGACTGTGCATTTTAATTATTAATAAAAATTAACATGTAAATTATCATGTTGATTCTAAATTTGAAGAAATGTACCTACTCAAGACAATATTATACTAAGTTTTTTCCATTTC
>JAOTQR010054801.1:0-12130 GCA_025774065.1 Solanum ossicruentum | reverse complement strand
AAACACTCTCAAACCTCTTCTAAGGTTTCAAGCAAGAAGGGTAAGCTAAGGTTTAAGTTTCTTCATCATCAAATTGGATTTCTGCATTAGATCACTAAGATATGTGGGTTTTGATTGTGAAACCTTCCTCCCACAAGCTCAACCATTCCTCCTCTAAATGTAAATCAAGTTATGGGTATTTATGAAGATTTTATGAACTCTTTTGCATGAAATGATTATAAAGAAACTTATAATGATATTATGATGAGTATTATGTTATTTTGTCTTTGTATAACATTGTGGAATGATAAGTCATGGAGATATGTGATTTAAGATAAGGGTTTAATGATGCTCTAACTATGTTTGCTATGATATGGTGGGTCATCTTGCATAATTTTGAAAAAGGGATTTCGTTATTTTCCTCATGTCCAAAAATATTGATTTTGCATGGAGTATGTATGCAGACCCACCATGTTTTACTGAATTATGTACCAAGCTTCTTAGGCTGGCAAAGGCTTTATAGCAAGATATGTGATTTATGAATAAAATGAATTGCGAAGGGCTATTATGTAAGTTATGAATTATGAGAATGTTGTGAAAGCTATGAGAAGTTATGAAGCCTAATGTTTGATATGATGAAGCTTTGGCTTCGAAGAGATACTCTATGATTATATTTCAAAATATGATGCTTTGCATATTATGATAATAAGTATGATTCCTAGCATAGAGAGGACCTTGGTAGATAACCATTGTCCCATAATTGTGTTGCCACCATAAGTTTATAAATTAGCTAATGGCTCCATATAGCCTAAGTAGCATGATTAACCAAAATGTGTGGTATTCCTGCATGGCACATGTGAACCAAATACCGAAATGGTGGTGCTCCCATAAGGTTAATAAGATATGTGTACCGAAATGGGTGGTGTTCTCATAAGGTGATCTTTAGGCACTTTTCGAAAAGGGTGGACTCCGATAAGGTGAATGTTTAGTTTACCTTCGAAAAGAAGACCATCCTAGTCCGGTGTTGAGTGAACATTGGAATTCCAAGTAGCAGCTCATTTAGTCTTCTATGTCAATTATAGTCTCTTCCCACATGGCATATGCTATGTTATATGAATTAATGATTCCTTACGCATATTTGGCCATGGTATTAAGCATGCACGACATATTGAGCTTATATTCATTGATTACGATTATACATATTGTTTAATTTGGCTTATGTTCTTTGTTGTATTTGCAACTCCCATACTTAGTACATTTCAAGTACTAACACATAATTTTTGCCTAGATGATCTCACCATGTAGGAACCAGAGCTCCTTTCCATCCTCCTCCTCCACGTGGCTAGACATTCTGGTTGAAGATTGCTTGGTGAGTCCTCCATATCTGGGGATAAATCCACTTACTTTCATGCTTTGTTGAGGCACATATATTTTTAAATACTATTTTGAGGGTAAGCTCGGGATATGTCTTCATCCCTATTTCATTCATGATTTAGACGTATCGTTTTATATAATTATGTTATGTACACAACAAGCTTGACTATTATGTTTTGTAATTATGGAAGAATCCCTTAGCCCTTATTCCCCTTATGTGCTTGTTGCATGTTGATGATGAGAAAAATTCTGAAGTCCCTAATTGCCTCCATAATGCGATCCATACTTACCTGCCCCTAAGAGAATATTTTCTATGTGATTCATGCTAATCATCTCCCTCGTAATATTTCCATAGCATGATTCCAAATCCTTGTTTCACTTAGAAATTATGTGCTAGGTGCTTGTTACTCTTCTTTACTTCCACGAAATCGTAGATGTGCTATGTACGCTTAAGAGGCTTGTTTGGGATCCCCTCAAGATTCCCATTTGCCGTGTCACATCTAGGCCCTTGGATTATGGCATGTCAGTTGATCCAAAGAAGATAGAGATGGTGAAGAATTGGCCTAGACCATTGTCTCCATCCAATATCAGGAGTTTTAGGTTTGGGCTGGATATTATAAAAGATTTATTGAAGGATTTTCTTCCATTGCTTCTCCTTTGACTAAATTGACCCAAAAGAAGGTAAAACTCCTAAGGCCCAATGAATATGAAAAGCGTTTCTAGTTATTGAAGGATCATCTTACTTTAATTCCTATTTTGACATTGCCTGAAGGTCCGGATGGTTTTATCGTGTATTGTGATGCATCACATATCGGTTTGGGATGTGTCTTATTGCAACATGAAAAATTCATTTCCTATGCTTCAAGACGATTGAAAGGGAATGAAAGGCATTATCCAATGTTGATCTTGAGTTGTTGGCCATTGTGTTTGCATTTAAGATTTGGCAACACTATCTCTATAGGGTACATGTTAACATATTTACTGACCACAAGAGCTTGCAATATGCGATTAACCAAATGGATTTGAACCTAAGACAAAGGATGTGATTGGAACTTTTGAATAACTACTACATGAGTATGGTTTATCACCCTATCAAGGCTAATATTATGGTTGATGCTTTGAGTAGAGTATCGATGGGAAGAATTACACATGTTGAGAATGGAAAGCAAGAGATAGTTAAAGACTTGCATCGTTTATCCCATTTGGGAGTGTGGTTGAATGTGTTGTACAGTTGTAATATATTAGTGCAAAATAGGAGGAATCATCTTTAATAGAGGAAGTCAAATCAAAATAAGACATGGATCCTACTTTTGTTGGGATTGAAGAAGTTGGTAGTGGATAAAAAAGGTATAGGTCTTCTCACAAGTGGGAAATGGAGTGCTACATTGCCAAGGGCGATTATATGTGCCCAATGTAAATGGCATAAGGGAGAAGATACTCAATAAAGTTCATAATTCTAAGTATTCTATTCATCTGGGATCCACCAAAATGTATAGGGATTTTAGAGAAATATATTGGTGGAATGGTATGAAGAAAGACTAGCAAAGTGGGTGATGGGGTATGTGAATTGTCAACAAACAAATATGGAACACCAAAAACCGGATGGTTTGGCCTAAGATATTGAGATACCAACTTGAAAATGGGAGGAAGTAAATATAAATTTCATCACAGCTTTGCCAAAGAGTAGAAAGCAATTTGACTCAATATCGGTGCTTATGGATAGAATCATGAAAATAGCCCACTTCTTACTGGTGAAAACTTTTTATAGTGCCAAAGACTATGCTAAGGTCTATATCCTATAATTGGTAAGATTGCATAGGGTAATGTTATCCATTATATCAAATAGCGGTGCTCAATTTACTTCTCATTTTTGGAAGTCATTCCAAAAGGGCCTTGGTACGAAGGTAAAGCCAAGTACTACATTTCATCCTCAAACGGATAGACAAGCTAAAAGGAAAATTCAAATGTTAGATGATATGTTGAGAGGTTGTGGCTTGAGTTTAAAGGAAGTCGAGATAATCACTTACCTCTTATTGAATTTTCTTATAATAATAGCTTTAAGTCAAGTATTGAAATTATGTCGCTTGAAACATTGTATGGTAGACGATTAAATCACTGGTGGGATGGTTCTAGGTTGGGAAATCCCCTTGATTGGAACGGATTTGGTACTTGATGCCATGAAAAAGTGAAGGTAATTAGGGGAAGGTTGAGGGCTGCCCAAAGTCATCAAAGGTCATATGTTGATGTTAGGAGAAGAGAAATAGAGTTTGATGAAGGTGATGGGATGTATTTGAAGATTTCTCTGATGAAAGGAGTAATGTGTTTTGGAAAAAAGGGTAAATTGAGTACTAGATATGTGGATCCTTATGAGATAGTGAAAAGAGTTGGGAAAATTTCCTATGAGCTAGATTTGCCAGTGGAGTTAGTTATGATTCATCTGGTGTTTCATGTATTAATGATAAGGAAATTCTTGGGGCATCCTTATTCTATTGTTCCATTAAAGGATGCATCTATTGAGGAGGATTTAACATATGAAGTGGTACTGGTTGAGATTTTAGACTAGCAAGTAATGAGGCTAAGAAATAAAGAGATTGCATCTATCAAGGTAATATGGAGAAACCAACAAGTTGAGAGTGCTACGTGAGAGGCCGAGGTGGACACAATGAGATGATATCATTACCATTTTCCTTCTATTCAGGCCTAAGGTACCTAATATGATCAATTCCTCCAAAATTCTCATGAATATGTTCTTCCTTACTACTTTCCATGCATGCATGATAATAAACTGTTTTTGAATGATTTTTGATGCATAAGTTTGATAAGTTTATGAAAATGATGATTAAGTTGTATTTTTGCATATATGTTATGATGATGACTATGTTTCTGCTCTATGCAAGTATATTTCTATCTCATTCTGGGATGAAAGATCCCAAAGGAGAGACATTGTAACACCCCTCATGTCATAGACCTAAAAACTGGAAAGTTAAAGAATTTTGGAATTGACTTGGTCATACAAGCCAAACCACAGCTGGTGGATGGATCAATGGGTCGTAGGAAGGTTTTGTAGATTGAGTCCAGTAAAGTTGGAAATCATGAAATTTCAAGAAGTTGACCTACGATTACTAAGACGGGTAGTCAATGGGACAGCAACCCATAAGAGGCATCGTCAAAGAGACCTCTGAAAGATGGAAATTTCTCTAAGTCTGGAATCACTATATAAAATTAACTTACTACTCATAAAAGGAACGATAGGTCATCTTGCATGATTGTGGTTTGAAAAGTGCCAACTCTAATGGCTCAACTTCTAGTTGCACAGGTTCTACTAGCCGTAGGTTCAACCATGGCCCATGGATAGTGTCTCGTGGATGGCTCCAGCAGAAATTAATAAAGGGAATTTTTATATTTCTAATTTATTTAACTCCTAAACTACGTTATTTTGTCCCTCCTAACCAACTTAATCAACTCAAACCCTATAAGTCCTACTTTTAATTCATTCTAATTCGTTCACCCTCATAATTCTCTCAATGACTATCAAATATTTCTCTCTCTAGAACAAGGACTCCATTGAAGCTAGGGTTCCAAGCTTTGCTAAGGTTTTAAGGCTTTTCTACTCAAATTCTTAAGGATTTTACCTAAGGTATGTAGCGTTTTATTCATGGATATGTTTCATCCATGAAGTCCAATTCAAAACCTTCTTTTTATCAATGTTTCATGTTGATTTCTTATGGGTTTTTATCTTATGTTTCCCAATGCATAGATTATGATTGATATACGATTATTCTTATTTATGCATGAATTATGAAGAATTATATGACTTATATGATTTTCAAGCAAAAGCTTGTGAGTTCAAGTATATATGATTAGGGCTTGATGAATTGATGTGGGTTCCTTTACTATCGATCCATATTGATTTTAGTTTCACGTTTCTTCAATGAATTTCATCCAGTTGCATAGTTTTGACTCAATTATTCATGAACCCACACTTCGCCTTAAGTCTCCTATAATAAAGCTATGATTTTCATGACTATGATCTCAAATATAGTAAAGCATGTTTTAATGACGATGATGATGATATTATGATGATAATGATGCTATGATCATGAGGGTGATTAAGACCCTAATGTTTCATGATAATGATGAAAGGTGGGAAGTTTACCCACACCATATGAAAAGCTAAGTAGATGGACTATTCCTATGATATGAGATATTTTCATGAAAGACTGATGACTATTTTACAAGCTTTGAAAGTATGATTTTAATGAGGTATGAATTATGTTCAAAGCTATACATATGAATGATATATGTATTATGTGGGATATGAATTAGCACCGAGCATACTTTGGTAGATTCCATCTATCCATAACTATGTGCCACCATAGGAATGATGTTCATATTTATACACCTTAAAGGTGTGCTACTGGATCCATATAGCTTTTAATTGACACTCATCGTTCTAGGATAGAGCCTAAAGGATGAGGTCAAATGATGAGCTCTCACTGTGCCAAGATAGCGCCTATAGAGTAAGGATCGATGCTACCTTGACAAAGTAGACTCCTCTTTGCTTGATGTAAAGGAAACATCAAGATTCCATGTAACAATCCGCATGATCTTATATGCCGGTCATAGCCTTATTCCCACATATGTATGATAGGATTATGAAAGAATTTTGATAATGCTTCTCCTCAGGGATTTTATAACTTGCATTGCTCATGTATATTGCATCCCTATTCTATTGATTATGATTATGCATATTGATATTAGTTATGATGTCCATTGATTCATAGCATACCTACATAATTAGTACATTCTACGTACTAACTCATACTTCTTTTCCTATATGATCTAATCATGTAGGAATGTATGACGAGGCGACTATTTCATTTCATAGCTAGATTTAGAGTGACATTTTGAAGACTTGATTGGTGAGTTCCCATGCTTCGGGAATAAGTCCCTTTATGGTGCTTTTTTATTTAGACTTTATTACTGTCATTGATATATGTATTCAGGGTAAGCTAGTAAGTTATGTTCTAGACCCATCTTATGATGTAGAGGCATGTTTTGGACGTTATGATTTGATATAATTCCTCCTATGAGGAAAAACTATGATATTTCTACTTTTATACATTATGCTTGCTTATTCTCTTATGTACACTTATTTTATCTTATGTATGCTTATGATATGAACACAAAGCTTTGATGGGATGCCTTCGGGTGTCACATTTTCTGTGTCATGGCTAGGCCCTAGGCTCGAGTCATGATACTTTACATCTCATAAAAAATCTTTTGGATCTTCACCCATCTTTGAGACATCGAATTTTGGAGGGATCATTCAAGAAAAATCCCTCACTTTAGAAGCCAGGATTGGAGCATTGAAAGGAGCAACAACACCTTGGTTGGCTTAATTACTCATAGCTTGAGCCAACATAGTAATATCTATCTAGAACTCTACATTTGTTACTTGCTTATCCAAGGAATCATGAGGAGCTTGGGGGATCGGAGGAATTTGGTCGTCGTTGGCATTAACTCCCTTTTGCAAAGGTTCCTTCTTGGAGGCATTTTCTTAATTGTTGTAAAGGACAATCATTAGAAAGGCAGTGTCTTAAGGATACTACATGGCACAACCTAGATCACGAAAGAAGTAAAGATTCCTAAAACACCTCATATTGACTATCCATAGATATGTGGCACTTCACACCAATGAATAAGACTCTATTTTACGAGGCATATTGGACTCGCTGGGATACTTCAAAATCTAGTGCTTTGATACCAAGTTTATCATGATTCAAGTTAGTCCCTAGGTGTTATACGACGACTAGGATTCTCGAGAAAACCCTAGTCAAGCCTATTAGCATATTATAAGCAAACATAAGGCAATAAAGCATTATCACAAGCTAAACGAGATTACAAAAGGAGCCTCATCTCAACATCAAAAAGAAAAGGAACAAGCTTTAGCTTGCAATGAAAGGAAAACATAAGCTTTTACATAATTGTGGAGATGTTCCTAGCTTACCCTCGAAAGTAACAAAATCACATAGTCTCAAGTATTAATAAAGGATAATCAACATAGGGAAGAATAACATTTGGTTTGCCATCGATGCAGAGGACTTACCACAAGTCTTCAAAGGAACTCAAAAATCTAGCCATAAGCGTGAGAAATAGAATAGGGGACCTCTCCTACATTATATAACAATATAGGCAACAGTATACATTAGTACATTTGAATGTACTAAGTATATAGGAAATGCAATGAATAATAAATCATGACATGTAAGTAACCATTTCAAATATATGATAAAGGAGTAGTAGAATCATAAACAAGCAAGAGAGACTAATACATAATTAAATCATAAGAACATCATGTAAAGGTGAGGATCATAAGTAGTCAAGTAAACTATCATAAGTTCCATACATATGTAAGAAGTAATCATAACCAACAATAATACGATACAAGCTATAACAAGAAATCTCAATATCTACTCGTACATCAGTGAAAAGAAAGTCTACTTGCCAAGGTAGAACTGTAATATCATGAGCTATGTGAGTCCACTACCAATATCATATTGGTAAAAGTTGACATGACCCAAGCCTAGGGCCTAAACGTGACACGGCAAACGGGGAACCCAAAGGAACCCCAATAAGCCTCTTAACATATTATTACACATCATTGATTGCCGAAGCAATTGAACATAATTGAATTAGAGATAGGGGCAACGGACTAAGGAAAGCTTTCATAACATAAACATCAAATAAGAGAGTCAAGGCTCAATTCATAACATGTCCAATAACACCTCTACTACATAGGTAAGAGCAGGGGTCAAGACAAGCAACCGGGCACACCCTCAAAGTTAGTACATACATAAAAGAAAGATAATCTTAGTATATAGCATGAGATCATGGATATTGTCCCCAAAATGGAGGACTCACAAACTAACTTGAGAGAATTCGTACTAGCCACGTGGAGGAAGTTGCCAAGAGGGGATCCGGTTCCTACATAGTGACATCATGTAGGCATAGATTATGTGTTAGTACGTTTGAATGTACTAAGTATGTAGGATGAAATGCAACAAGAAATAACCAACATAATTTAAATGCATAAGCATAGGCAATGAGTAGCATATAACAATATGGCATGCATGGAAGATGCTTGAAATAAATCGTGCTTACATAGAACATAATACATATGGAGAGACCATTATTAGTGAATATCCAAGGCCTACCACCTCCTTGGAGAGCCGAATGAGGAATAAACCTCTCAATATGGTTGATGAGGTACAAACCCTTCAACATGTTGATGAGGTACAAACCCCTCAACATGGTTACCAAAGGTACAAACCCCTTGACATGGCTATCAAGGAACAAACCCCTCAATCTAGAGGCACGGGCCTACCACCTCCGAGCGAGGCAATCGAGGTACAAACCCCTCAACATGGTTAGCCGAGCCTATAACCTCTCGAGTGAGGCTTGGTCAATTCCCAACACTATATAGATAATATCTTATACATACATTCCTTTCATCATCATAAAGTCATTCAACTCATACGACATGAATTGGGGCTTCAATTCCTCAAGAAATCATAACCTGAAATTTTATCAAGCATTTGATGGGTGTGTAGTGCCAGTTTAAAACTAAGCAATTCAAGAGTGAATCTTGCTAGAAAATTCAGTGAAAAACTATCAATAGATACTTTGTAACACTCTCAAACAATATACATCAAAATCCTTCATCAAATCCCACAATAAATCTTAGATTCGTAACTCAAAACATGCTAAAACAATCACACTTTCATGAAACCCCAACATAGTGTGCAGTGAAATTTATAATAAGTAAGACCCATGACTAAATCAACTTTAGATCATGCAATTTAGGTAAAAAGGAAGCTTGGGCATCATGGGTGAAAAGACCAAATGGTTGACACCCACATACCTTAGCTTTGGAGAATTCTTGAGGAAGATTGGAAATGGAGACTTGAAGCTTGAGTGAAATCCTTAAGATCCGGAAGAGATTTTGACATGTGAATTGAGATGAAATATTGTCTAAGTGTTTGAGTGAGTATTGAGGCATGTTTGGAATGATATGAAGGTGAAAATGGATAAATATATGTGTTTTCACAAATGGGAAGGCCTAGGCCCAAGACCCAAAGACCTTGGACCGGACAAGAAATAACAGGCCAAAAATAACACCGATCCGCGACCTAGTCGCATTGCACTAGGGGCGCGGATCGTCACTAGAATTTGCAAATTGTGGATTTTTGAATTTTGATATGGTTGCTCTAAAATGGGGGTCAGCCTCATTCCCCACTACATTTGACCCCTGATTAAGAATATGAAGTTAAATTTTCGATATCACGCACAAATTTTGAGATATATGGAAATTACTATTCTGGGCATTTTCAAGGCACATTTTCGAGCACTTTTTGGGGTCATTTCAATATCTCCCCCATGAGAACATTCGTCCCCAAATTTCAAAGAAATGTATATGAAAGGCGAAAACATGACAATTTCAACCCACATAAGGATGCAACAATGCACTTAAATATCATTTCAAAAATTTCAACATAAGTGTAAAATCATCATAAATTTGTCAATCTAAACATGAATGCATGCAAATGTCATGGGCTGAACTTAGACTTGAAATCACATTTGGGACTTAGAGTTAGTACCTTGGGCTTGAATAGAGTGGGATAGATAAGGATATCGCTTTTTCATGTCTACTTCGACCTCCATGTAGCACTTTCAACTTGTTGATTCCTCCAAAGGACCTTAATGAAAGCCACATCTTTGTTCCACAACCTCTTCACTTGTCTATCCAAAATCTGAAATGGAACCTCTTCATAAGTCAATTTGTCTTCAACAACACCCACAACATTAAGAGGCACAACAGCTTTAGGATCTCCCACACATTTCCTCAATATGGATACATGAAAGATCGGATGAACCAAATCCATTTCACTAAGCAATTCCAACTCATACGCTACCTTGCAAATCCTCCTCATTATCCTATAAAGACCCAAATATCTTAGACTCAACTTTCCCTTGTTACCAAAATGAACCACACCCTTCATGGGTGACACCTTCAAATAGACCCAATCACCAACTTTAAATTCAAGATCCCTTCTCCTCGTATCGGCATAGGACTTTTGGCAACTTTAGGCCATCTTCAACCTTTCTCTAATCATCCTAACCTTCTCAAGAGCCTCCATAACTAGATCTAGTCCCAACAAAGTCACCTCCCAACTTCAAACCACCCAACTGGTGACTTACAACATCTACCATAGAGAGCCTCAAAAGGAGTCGTACCAATGCTAGAATGATACCTATTTTATAGGCAAACTCAATTAATGGAAGATGACCATCCCAACTACCCTTAAGCTCCAATACATAATCCCTAAGCATATCCTCAAGTGTTTAGATAGTTCTTTCGGCTTGGCAATCCGTTTGAGGGTGAAAGGACATACTAAGATTAACTCTTGTACCAATACCCCTTTGAAAAGACCTCCAAAAATGTGAAGTAAATTGAGCATCGCAATCTGATATGATGGACAAAGAAACTGCATATAACCTCACCAAGTCATGAATGTACAACCTAGCATAAACTTCAGCCCCATATGTGGCCTTAACCGGTAGAAAGTGAGCCGATTTTGTCATCCTATTAAGCACAACCCAAATGGAATAAAAACCCTTTCTAGTCTTGGGTAACCCAACCACAAAATCCATATTAACCTCCTCCCACTTCCAAGTAGGAATCTCTATGTCTTGTGATAGGCCACCTGGTCTTTGGTGCTCGGCTTTGACTTGTTGACAACGATGACAACCGAAAACAAATTTGGCAATGTCCCTCTTCATACCTCCCCACTAATACACCTCTCTCAAATCTCTACACATCTTAGTAGAACCAGGGTGAATAGAATAAAAACAACCATGAGCCTCATCAAGAATCTTTTATCTCAAGCTATCAACACAAGGCACATACAACCTACCTTGGTATTTGAGGGTACCATCTCCCCCTTAGGAGAAAACCTCCACCTTACCATCTTTTACCAATGCCTTCAATTCTAACAAAGCGAGGCCAAGATCTTACGTAGCTTTCACCTCCTCAACTAATGAAGATTTCGAACCATCAACAACAACAACAACACCATTATCAACCTCTTACAACCTAACTCCCAATCTAGCCAACCGATGGACCTACCTAGCCACCCCTTTGCCACCATATCAACATGTGCTAGGCTACCCATGGACACCCTACTCAAAGCATTGACCACCATATTAGCCTTATCGGGAGATAATGTACACTCATATCATAGTTCTTAAGAAGTTCTAACCACCTTCTTTGTCTCAAGTTGAGATCTTTTTGAGTGAAGACATATGGAGACTTTTATGATCAGTATACACATCAACATGCACCACATACAAATAGTGACGCCAAATTTTCAAAGTAAAGACCACAATGGCTAATTCAAGATCATGGGTAGGATAATGCTTTTCATGCCCATTGAGTTGTCTAGAAGCATATGCTATCACCTTACCATTTTGCATTAGAACACAAACCAAACCACTTTAGAAGCATCACAATACACAAAAAACCCCCTCTAGCCTTTCCGATAGTGACAAAATAGGAGTGGACACAAGTTTATCCTTCAATATTTGGAAACTCTTTTCACACTCATCAGACCATACAAATTTGGCTTTCTTTTGAGTCAACTTGGTCATAGGAGAAGCAATAGAAGAGAACCCATTGACAAACCTTCGATAGTAACATGTTAAGCCCAAGAAGCTC
>JAOTQR010054790.1:0-14333 GCA_025774065.1 Solanum ossicruentum | reverse complement strand
CCATTAAATTACAATTTGTCGACAAAATTTTCAAAACGACACTTCGCCCCAGTTACTTTAATTACGGGGGCTAACAACCTCTTGCAAATCTCTATACATCTTTGTTGCACCAGTGTGAATAGAGTATCCAGCGTTATGAGCTTCATACAAGATCATGTCTCTAAGACCGTCAACACTTGGCACACATAACTTGCCTTGGTACCTCAAGACTCCATCTCCCCTTTTTGGAAAACGCTAATAGCTTCTGTTTCTAAACATCTTCTTCCAACTGGAGGAGGATGGGATCTCTGTCTTGCTTTTCTCTCACCTCCACCACTAAAGATGACTCTGCCCAATTTTGATAATCGCATCATCTTTATCAGAATCTTCAATATGAACCCCCAAACGGTTTAGTATGTGTATCTCTTTAGCTAATTCTTTCTTTTCGTCCCCAATGTGAGCAGTGCTTCCCGTGGCCAACCTGCTAAGAGTATCAGCAACTACATTAGCTTTAACTGGGTGATAGAGGATGTTCATGTCATAGTCTTTCAGCAGCTCCAACCACATTCTCTGCCTCAAATTCAACTTCTTCTGGCTTAATACATATTGCAAACTCTTGTGGTCCGTGAATACATCCACGTGCCCACCATAAAGGTGGTATCTCCAGATCTTTAGAGCAAACACCACAACAACCAACTCAAAATCATGAGTTGGGTAGTTCTTCTCATGGGTCTTAAGATGTCTAGAGGCATATGCTATCACCTTGCCTCTCTACATCAATACACATCCCAACCAAACTCTAGAAGCATCGCAATATACCACAAAGTCATCAGTTCCCTCGGGTAGGGATAAGATCGAGGCTATGGTCGGCCAGGTTTACAACTCTTGGAAACTCTTCTCACAAGCTTCTGACCATTCGAACTTAACCTTCTTCTGAGTGAGTTTAGTCAAAGGAGCTGAGATAGAAGAGAATCCCTCTAAGAACCATCTGTAGTACCTTGTCAAGCCCAAAAAACACCTTATCTCTGTTGGAGTTGTGGGCCTTGGCCAATTCTTCACTACCTCAATCTTTTGGGAATCGACCTGAATACCTTTTCCAGACACAATTTTCCCTAGAAATGTCATAGATGCTAGCCAAAACTCACACTTAAAAAATTTGGCATATAGTTGCTGATCCTTAAGGGTCTGAAGAATAATTCTCAGATGGTCAGCATGCTCCTCCTTGCAATGAGAATAGATCAAAATGTATCTATAGACACAATAAAAAACATGTCTAGGTACGACCTCAACACCTTGTTCATAAGATCCACGAAAGTTGCTGGTGTGTTTGTCAATCTGAAAAACATGACCAAGAACTCATAATGACCATAGAGGGTTCTGAAAGCTATCTTAGGAATGTCTCTCTCTCTAACCTTAAGCTGATGATACCCAGATCTACAGTCTATCTTAGAGAAACAAGTAGCACCCTGAAGTTGGTTAAATAAGTCATCAATTTTGGGAAGAGGATACTTGTTCTTTATGGTGACCTTATTCAGCTGACGGTAATCTATAAATATTCGAAGAGAACTGTCCTTCTTATGCACGAAGAGAACTAGAGAACTCCAAGGTGAGATGCTTGGTCTAATAAAATCTTTATCTAAGAGATCTTTCAGCCATAACTCTAATTCTTTTAGCTCCGAAGGAGTCATACGATATGGAGGTATAGATATGGACTGAGTATCTGGAAGAGAATCTATCCCAAGTCTATCTCCCTATCAGGAGAGACCCCGGGAAGATCCTCGGAAAAAACTTCTAAGAACTCATTCATAACTGGGACAGACTGGAGAGATGAAGCCTTAGCACGAGAATCCTGAAATCTGACTAGGTGATATATACACCCTTTAGAAATTAACTTTATGGCTTTAAGATATGAGACAAACTGACCTTAGAAAAAACTGAGCTACCCTTTTATTCTAGGACCAGTTCATTAGGAAGCTATAACTTGACAACTCTGGTTCTGCAATCTATGGAAGCATAGCCGGCATGTAGCCAGTCCATGCTTAGGATGACGTCAAAATCTACCATGTCTAACTCTACCAAATCAACTACAATGGTCTTATGATAAACTAAGACTGGACAACCCCTATAAATTCTTTGGGCTAAAATAGATTCTCCAATAGGAGTGGAAACATTGAAAGGCTCAAGAATATCTTCTGGATTGACACCAAACTTCATAGCTACATATGGGGTCACAAATAATAATGTGGCACCAGGTTCTAACAATTGGACCATGTTTTGTTTAAGCTCCCATCTACCACCTGGCTCCGGTTTGACAAAGCAACTAGTAATATTTGTAGTATGCGAGATTGCCACGTCTTGAACCGTCAAAGGAGCTGGTGGTGCAAGTGCTTGTTGTGTGGGTAGATTTTCGTTAGCCAATTCTATCTCAATGAGATCCACTTCTTCATTATTGTCTTCTTGATTAACAAGCTCAACTGGAGGAATGTGAAACGCAACTCTTGCTCTTTTCTTAGATTGACGAAAGTAAGATTCGTGACTTTCTAGTTTAAAGATCCACTACTGACAACAAAGCACAAACAATATCAAATGCAGTAAACACTTAAATACAAACAACTTAGAAAGTTAACCGAATTATGTTTCAAGTCCCCGAACGGTGCCAAAAACTTGTTGGCTTCTAGCACACGCAAGTTTACATGGTCAAAACAAGTAATATAGTGATCTGTTTAAAGATCGGGATGTCAAACCCAAAGGACTTGGTATAACTTGGTAATTTTCCAAATTGTTATGTTGATGAACAATTTTGTAACATTAACTTAAAAATTTATTATTATGAACTAACTTATGAAATATTGAAAACTAAAAAACATAGGATTATACTCACTTTGATTATTGAGCTTAAATACCAATGTAAATGAAATTCTGGGATTGTAACCTTAACAATGCCGAATTAGTTATTAAAATTACACTTATATTTGAGTTGTCGATTGTTGATTCAAAGTATTGAAATTACCAAAATAGGGTTGCACACCTTTTTTTAGCCTATTTATAGTGTTTGCGTAACTACATCATTGACCGGAGATAGACAATCTAATAAAAACGCCTTAAAGTTTTCATCCTTTTTTTGGAATCAAGTAAGGTTTAGAGGTAGTTGTCATAAATCTCCAATACAAAAATCAACTTATTTTCATAAATCAAACGAGCTTCTTATAATACCTTTGTTCTATGCATCACAACATCTTTCGAATCCATGATACACAACAAATTCATTTACAAGGTGATCAAGCTTAAAAATGGAGATTTAAGGTGTATAAGAACAATCACAACTCATTTTTAAATGTAAAAATTGACAACTAAAACATTGTTGAAGTTACAATCACAGAAAATGAGGAGTTTAACAACTCATATCAAGATTACACACCAAATACATACTCAAACTCATAATCAAAATAATAAATTCAAAGATAAAACTAACCAAAGGTTGAAGAACTTGTTTTTCTTCTCCCTTCAATGATTTTCGTCCAGGATAGACAAGCTGAAAACAGAATGATGAATTACAACAAATGTGGGATCTCTTATAGCACTAAAAATCCCTGAAAAATCGACTTTTCCCATCTTTTACTCAAGTTTGCATCGCTGACTTAGCTTACTTTTTGGCCACTTGCTATTTTTGTCGGTCTACTCAGAAAGCACCATTTTAACACTATCCGCGATGCGGACCTGGGCGTGGACCATGTGTTAAGTATTTTATTCTTAACTTTGCACCTTGTTGAAGTCTCCACTTGGTTCTTGTATCATTCTGAAGCAATGTTTTCTAGTACACATTCATGAAAACCATAACAATTTGGTGCAATTTGCCAACATTAGCAAAATACATACAACAATTATAAAAAAAAATCTAAAACATTATGATCTGTCCCTCGAATGTAACTTTATTTGTGAGAGATTTTTGACTAGTTAGGCATATAAATATGCCTAAGATCACCACCCCACACTTAAAGCTTTTGTCGATCCTCGGGCAAATCAAGACACATGCATGCAACATTTTACTAGGTAGTATATATAATAAGCTTTATATGAATAAATATTTCGAACCAAAATATACACCCTTCAAAACTTATAGCAACATTACTCACTTTAAGGACTTGATGAATTGATGCAGGCTCATGTGAAAGTTCAGTTAATAGTATCACCTATTTGCCATCCTTACGTGATTATATATCCTCACAAGAAGAATTACCCAAATCATACCATTCAAACCTATAATTGAACTAAAATTGGGTACAACATCGACTCTCACTCTCACAAATGAAGTTTCACATTGCTTCTAGTTCCTATAAACTTGCCCTTAATGTAAAATTGACCTCAGAGGATTTCATTTGGAAGATCACTTAGGTCTTCTTGTTTGGATGTAATGTAGGTTAAAAGACTAAAGGAATTCAATTTTGGGATATAGCAAACAAAGTTTGATCCCCAAGAGCTTAAGCTTACATTACCTTCTTTCAAATCATTCCTATTATTTCCACTTAACTCAATATCTTTCCTTATTCACATATATACCTCGCATCATTCAAACTATACAAAATCTGCAGTATATACAGTAAACTCACATTTCAAAATAAATTATCTATTTTTTATATCAAAATATATATTTATATACCCTTCGTAAGATATTCCTTCAATTCAGCTTTTTATTTTCTAACCTATCTTCCTTAAGCGCTTGATAATTTTGGATCAACATGAATGAATTTTAAGGATAAGCTTGGATAGAAATGTAATGAATCCAAGAAAGGAAATATAAAAGCTCAATGGGTTAACTAAGGTATTGACATTAGGAGGATAAAAAGGCCAAAATTTATATAGGCTATCAAAGAAATGCCTAGATCCTTTCTTTCAAATTTGATCCCCTTTAAGTCATATTCACATATTGGGTAAGTTCTAGCAACTATAATCAGTGCAAACTAACAATTTTCTTTACTGTCACATGGCACATTATCAACATAAGGCAATACTAGGTTTACTGTCACTTAGTCCACATGAGTTCAATATTAAGCATCTAAATCCATTAAGCACCACTTGTGAATATTATCTACTAAAAGGTCAATAGTTAAGCTATTTTAATTCATAACATTTGTAAACAAAACTTACAAGTATTTACTACTAACAGCATTCAAGTTCCATAACACAAACAAACATACTTTACTACTTTACTGTCTAAATCAGAAAACCCAAACACAACAATACTTAAAACAAGAGTCATAATCCACAATATTAAACATAATCCAATATAACCCAAAAGTAAAAGATGTCCAAGGCTAACAATAAAAACATAAGCTATTGTCTCCAAATAGAATCAACTAAAACCAGTTTGAAGTATTAAAGCAGGTGTATATGAGGTTGTCCACCCCACACTTAGAATGTAGTACTGTCCTCAGTGCTTTCTATATATGCCTAGTGGGATGGAAAATTGTGCTCACTCATTATCAGCCGAAATATTCGAAAAAATAGGCTCTCCTCCCACAGCAAAAAGGTGGATCCTATGCTATCTCTTCATCTTCAGATTCTTCGGACACTTCGTGCTCCTTTCTCGGGTATGTGGGTATATCATCTTCCACCGGTTCTACAATCATGGTCCTATCCCCATTACTGCCTTAGCATAAGCATTCAACGAAGAATGTTTCTCAATGTCATGAAGCTCCTCGGGGGTGGAGGGTCGACCACATGTTTGGTGTAATAGCATCTGTAGTTCGTACATACGGGCCATAATGAGATCATCCCGATATGCTCTCACAGTTGTTGTCAAAACTGGTCCCAGAGTAGCATCAACCCCTTTACCATGAGTCGCAATATAGGATGGGACCTGAATGACGGGCAGTAGTCCATCTCCTCTTCTAGTACACCTGCACTACTATATTATTCAGTTATGAGGCCTCTGAATGCATTCCTTCGACCCTTATAGTTCTTTTCCTTTCTCCTTGCAAGTCTAAAAACGACCCCAAAGTTCAATAACATTCCTGTCATTAGTGCATAGGTGAGGCAAACTCGATCCCTAGTGACGTTTGAGAAATGATACCCCGGGAAGAATGAGTGAGTCACTAGCTTGATACACATCGGTGCCTCCTTCATCATGTATCCAAGGGGGAAGGAGAGATAATAGCCCCTGTCTGCATGGTGGACCCACCTAAAAGTGAAGGTAGGCCCGACTAGTGCATGGCGGATCTCTCGATATGTGGGCGAAGACAAAGATTATTAAAGGTAGGTACCTGTATGAATCTCAGATGGGGTGCCAAGGGCCCCGTTGATCGAAAGAGGAGAGAAATTTACCGCCATGCTATGAACATTCATCGATTGTGCCTTCAGATCCTTGCTCATGTTAGCATAAAATTCACACACCCATGCTAAGATTGCAAGGCCTGGGCTACTGAAAAAGGAACCCCAAGTGCAAATCCAAACATCTCTCTAAGACCCATGGGTATTCATTCCTTAATGAATCAACATCGATAGGTACATCTGGGTAGTATTTAGTCTCGTCATGAGACTGGTACCATGGACTTCCATCTTTGTCCACAGCCTTTACTCTTAAGTGGGCCCTTGAAATTCTTCCGGTATCCTTTGGTACCTGTGGAACATCCCTGGCTCTTTTTCGAGTATTGGAGGGTCCAGCTCCTCCAGTTTGACCACCACGACGTGAGCATGAAGAAATGATTCCTGCAATAAGGTAAATTCTCAAGTAAAGATAAGGTAATCACATCATTGACCCCACACTTAATTTGAAGCCAAGGATAATCTCAGTTTAGCACAATAAGCTATTTCAGTCCCTTCTTTAAACATATAAATTCTATCTCTCCAATTCATCACAAAGTATAGGTCAACAAGGAAACATTCACCCTATTACAATCTTTGCCTATCTGTATCCAACTAAGATTTCACGTATTGACAAAATGATGACACGTAGAGAAAGCATTACTCAAAGACAATCATGACACTTAAGTTATCAAATATAGGTGCAGTCCAATTATCATCATTTCAAAAAATTTAGCAACAGTTTAACCATAGCCCATGACCCAACTTTTTTCGCAAAGTCATTCTTAGTTTTAACATTTCATAGTAACACTTCCCACAATATTCATATTACCCATCATGGCAATTTTCAATTGAGTTTGAAGGTAACTTCATATCATAGTAATAAGACAACTTCATTCCCACTTATAAAATTCACTTTCAAGGGCATTACAACCCAAAGGAATACAATTTTCAACATTGCAACCTCACAACAAAAACTTATGCTTGCAAACATTATAGGATTTACACAATGTTCAACATTAAATTTGTCTCTTAATTGATATCTCTCTAATTTTCCCCAATTTTCTCATGATTTATAGCCTAGGTCTTCATACCCTCAAAAATTAGCACCACAAAGTTTAATAACAAGCATTTAGACTCAATTTTACTAACACCCATAGATATTCAAATAAGAATTTGCAAAAATATACTTTACCCACTTCAATTTGTAACAAACCCAAGCAGTGTTCAAATTTATATTAAAAAAAAGAGAGTTCAAATTAAACACTTACCTGTAAAGTGAAGATGATAAAAATGATTAAAACTTGTGAAAATCAACTTCGCGATGCTGAGATGTTTGAAAATTGATTTTTGCGTGTGAGAAGAAGGTAATTTTTTAGAGAAAAAATGGAATGGGGATCGGGTTTGGGAAAAAATTTGGGAGAAAAAAAACAAGTTTTGGGTATTTATAGGGGTAGATCCCATGTGAAACACGAAAAACATTACACATATCTGCGACGCGAAAGCTTACTGTTTTTGGGCTCCAAAAATTTTTTATTTTTCATTCCGAGCCCTGTGAAATTCCCCGCACACCTGAAAATGTTTAAATACATCAATAAGTCAACTCAAATAAAAATTTGCAAAGAATATTCAACAAATCGAGGAGAAATAATGATCAAAATTTTTACCCAAAATTTGGCCAAGTCCGCAACGTGGAGCTGTCGCGGACTGGCACTGTTTTGGGCAAAAATTTTATTTTCAATATTTCTTGTTCCCACGCTCAAAATGCTTTGATAAACACAATTTATTAAAATTATTCAATCCACAAAAAAGTTTAAATACATGTTACCTAACTACGAGTTGCCTCCCGTGAAGCACTTAATTTAACTCGCGGCACGATGCAGCAAAAACTTAATCATCTTTAGTTAGTTCAATGGTCTTCTCAATCTAGGTTGTGTCTTCACCGTAGTAGTTCTTGACACGTTGACCATTTACCAGAAATGTTTAGTTGGAGGCTTCGTCCTTTAATTCCACCGCTCCATTTGGTGTTACAGATATCACCATATAGGGTCCACTCCATTTTGATCGTAGCTTACCTGGGAACAATTTCCAACGAGAGTTAAGGAGAAGTACATGGCCTGGTTCAAGTGCTTTTGATTATATGTCGATCATGCTACCGCTTGGTCTTTTCTTTGTAAAGTTTGGTATTCTCGTATGCTTGAAGCCGAAATTCTTCTAACTCCTCCAACTGCTCCAACCTCTTTCTTCTGGCAAGCTCGGGATCAAAATTCAGTCTTTTGATTGCCCAATAAGCTTGGTGTTCGAGCTCTACCAGAAGATGACAAGCTTTTTCATAGACTAGCCTATACGGTGATGTACAAATGGGTGTTTTCTAGGCCATTCGATATACCCACAATGCTACATCTAACTTGGTAGCCTAATCCTTCCAAGAGGCATTTAACGTTTTCTGCAGGCTTTGCTTTACCTCCCGATTTGATACTTTCACTTGACCATTTGTTTGAGGGTGGTATGCCGTAGCAACCTTGTGTCTTACCCCGCACTTTGCAAGAAGGTTCTTCACTGTTTGGTTGATGAAATATGTATCACCATCACTAATGATGGCTCTTGGAATACAAAAATGAGTTAAGGTGTGTTTTTTCAAGAACTTACTTACCACCTTGGAGTCATTGGTGGGTAAAGCTGCTGCTTCCACCCATTTGGATACATAATTGACTGCGACCAAGATGTAAGTATTACCAAAAGAGGGTGGGAGTGGACCAATGAAATTCATGCCTCATACATAAAAAATTTCTACCTCTAAAATGTTATTAAAAGGAATCTCATGTCTCCTAAAGATAGTACCTGTCTTTTGGCAAACATCACAAGATTTCACAAAATGTATAATGTCTTTGAATATAATAGGCCAAAAGAAACTTGACTGAAGTACCTTGTGAGTTGTACGCTTACCTCAGTGATGACCCTCATATGGATAACATAACACCTTTCTATAATCTACTGCATCTCTACTTCGGGAACACACCATCTCACTACACCATCATCCCTTTGCTTGAAAGGTAGGGCTCATCTCATTTGTAAGCCTTTGCTTCATGGGATAACCACTTGCGTTGTTGGTAGTTGGCGTCTAGAGGAAAAATTTCACTTACCAAGTATTTGATGATGTCTGCATACCATGGTAGTTCCTCCACTTCAAGCGCCAGCAGCTACTCGTCCGGAAATTCCTCCTTGATTTGCATTTGTTCCCCAATGTTAGCATCATTTTCCAAGTGAGAGAGATGGTTGGCAATTTGGTTTTCGCTCCCTTTTCGATCCTTGATCTCGATATCAAATTCCTGGAGTAGCAAGATCTACCTAATAAGACTTGACTTTGCATCCTTCTTGTTGAACAAGTACTGGACAACAACGTGGTCAGTGAAAACAATCACTTTAGTACCCACCAAATAAGATCTAAATTTATCAAACGCATACACTAATGCGAGCATCTCCTTTTCTGTAACTGTGTAGTTACTTTGAGCAGAATCAAGAGTTTTTTTAGCGTAGTATATGGAGTGGAACACTTTGGCCTTTCGTTGTCCCAAAATAGCACCCACCGATGTGTCAGTTGCATCGCACATAAGTTTAAATGGCAGATTCCAATCCGATGCTTGCATGATAGGTGCCTTAATCAACTTTTTCTTCAACGTCTCAAATGCTTGCAAACAAGAAGAGTCAAAGTTAATGGGTACCCCTTTTTTCTAGGAGTGTACAGAGCAGTTTGGCAATCTTCGAGAAGTCCTTGATGAATCTACTAGAATTTCGCATGTCCAAGAAAGCTTCAGACTCCTTTAACTGAAACAGGTAGTGGAAGCTTCTCAATCACTTCAATCTTGGCTCGGTCCACCTCTAAACCACGTTTAGATACCTTATTCCCGAAAACTATCCTTCCTTAACGAGAAAATGACATTTTTCCCCATTAAGGACAAGGTTATTTTCCTTATATCTTGCTAAAACCTTGTATAGATTTTTTAAACACTTTTCAAAAGATTCACCAAAGACTGAGAAATAATCCATGAACACTTCCATATATTCCTCGACCATATCATGAAATATAGCCATCTACAATATTGAAAAGTGGTTGGTGCATTGCATAACCCAAAGGGCATGCGTTTGAAAGCATACATATCATATGGAGAAGTAAATATTCTTTTCTCTTGGGATTCTGGAGCAATGGTAATTTGGTTATACCTAGAGTAACCATCCAAGGAGCATTAATATTCTTGCTCGGCAAATCTATCAAGCATTTGGTCAATGAATGGTACCGAGTAATGATCTTTCCTGGTGGCATCATTTAGCTTCCTATAATCTATGCATATTCTCCACCCCATCACCATTCTTATCGGTAGCAACTCATTTTTATCATTGGTGACCATTGTCATACCTTCTTTCTTTGGGACACATTGAACTGGGCTGACCCATTTGCTGTTGGAGATGGAGAAAATGATTCCCACATCTAACCACTTTATTACTTCCTTCTTTACAACTTCCTTCATAATTGGGTTCAACCGTCTTTGAGGTTACGCCACCGTCTTGTGACCTTCTTCCATGAAGATGCGATGCATGCACAAAGCTGGGCTAATATTGTGGATGTCCAACATTTGCCACCCCATGGCTCTCTTCCTTTTCTTGAGCACCGCATTTGCATCTTCCACCTGAGCTGCAGTCAAAGAAGCAAAAAACATTACAGGTAACATATCATTATATCTAAGGAAAACATACCTGAGATGTGAAGGTAATGGCTTCAATTCTAGCTTTGGTGGTTCTTTAATTGATGGTTTCGGTGGAGGACCTAATGCCTTATTTAGAGGTTCAACCCCCTTCTTGAACATACTTCTGTTATTGTTCAACACACTCCCAATTTAGAGAGCCTCTGCATCATCCACTAGCCCTTGATTTAGCAACACTCTTTCTTGTGGGTTTTGAACCTCCACTTGATTAACCGAGGCAGTCGTGTCTATTACCATGATGGCCGTCAAATCTTCATATGCAGCTGGTCGTTTCATGGCCTTATACATATCAAAAACTTCCACCTTATCATGGGCCCTTGAGTCTTCCTGCAGCCACATCAATTAAGGCTGGTCGCTAAGAATGGACGACCAAGTATGAAAGGAACTTCGGGATGGGGTTCAAAGTCAAGGATGACAAAGTCCACTGAGAAGATGAGAGATCCCACTTGAACTAACACATCCTCGATAACACCTTTGGGCCTTGCTATTAGTCTATCTATCAATTGCAACACAATTGTAGTGGGCTTTGGTTTTCCAAGTCCCAACTTTGTAAACAACGAACTTGGCATAAGGTTTATGCTTTCCCTAAAATCACACAATCCTTTGGCATTCAGACAGCTCCCAATTGTTACTTGCACCATGAAACTTTCGGGATCCATTAACTTAGTTTGCAATTGAGCTCTATTAAAGATTCTAGAGCTGCAAGCTTCGGTGAGTGTCACCATCTCATATTCCGCCAACTTGTTCTTGTTGGCAACAATGTCCTTCACATACTTTGCATATTTTGAAATTCCATACAAAACATCAATGAGCATTAAGTTAATTTGTGCATGCTTTAGGAGTCCAATGAATTTTTGAAAACATTCATCCTCTTTCTTTTTTCATCTTTTATGATAATGGAGACGGTGGCTTAGGCAATGGAATTGCCTCATCAGTGGACGTGCTTGGAATCACGAGTTCCTCATTTTTAATACCACTTGGTTCAGCCGCACACTTCTTTTTAGGTACCAATTCGATCAAAATGGTCTCCCACTTCTTGTGCTTACAACATGAACTTGCTTGGAATATGGATCCGTATCTCCCGGTAAACCTCCTTGGGGTCTTTAGTTCATAGAGCTTACCAATTGCCCCAGCTGCTTCTCCAAATTTAGAAGATTTTATTTGTCTTTGGATTTCTTCTTCTTGGTGATTTTGGTTTGCCAAAATTTGCCTTAGGACTTCATTATTCGACATGTTGTTCTGATTGTCCTGCTTCATTGGTTGGTGCATTTGTTGATTGTAATATGGTTGGCTTCATTGTTGTTGAGATTGTTCTTGATTTTGTTGGTTACCACCCCAAGAGAAGTTCAGATGATTCCTCCAATTTATGTTGTAGGATTTCCCAAATCCTTGATAGCCACCTCTATTTGCATTTCCCATAAAATTTTCTGCCTCCAGATTTGAACCACAAAATTCAGTAGTGTGGTCTCCTCCTCCACAAACATCGGACCAATTATTTTGTTGTTGTTGTTGTCCTACGTTTACCGGTGTAGATCACTGACTCACTACCTAATTTTTCTGTTGTTGACCCATAGATAAATTGTTGAATTGGGTCGTCATCATATTTTGCATAGAAAAAATTTGTGCTTGCAAAGCAGTGATGGCGTCAATTTCTAACATTCCAACTTGTTTATGAACTGCTGGTCAATTTGATCCTCGATTCTGCTCGGTACTTCCTTGAGCCATACGATTGAGAAGTTTGTACAACTCATCGTATGTTTTTGCCAAAGCTTGTTCTCTTGCAGCGGAATCAAGAAGAATCTTTGTGTTTGGTTCCAATCCTTCAATGAAGGTATAGACCAACACTTCGTTGGATTGACAATGATGGAGATAATTAAAAAGTAACATTTTAAACCTGTCTCAAGCTTGATATAAGTTCTCTCCCAGCCTTTGCTTAGAACTTAAGATTTCACTTTTTAATTTTGTCGTCTTACCGGATAGAAATAATCGAATAAAAAACTTTCTAGCAAGATCATCCCACGAAGTAATGGAGTTTGGCGGCTCAATTTGCAACCACCTCCTTGCTTCTCCCAACACTGAGAATGAAAACAAAGCTATTCTTACATAGTCTCGATTCACCGCTGTAGGAATAAATGTGTCAGCAATCTCTAAAAATTTTTGGAGATGTACCTGAGGGTCCTCGTGTGACAGTCCGATAAATTGTCCGGTTGAGTGTAGTAATTGGACCATGTTTTTTTAAGTTCCCATCTACCACCTAGATCCCATTTGACAATGCAACTAGTAACATTTGTAGCGTGCGGGATTTCCACGTCCCGAACTGTCACAGGAGCTAGTGGTGCAAGTGCTTGTTGTGTGGGTGAATTGTCGTTAGCCAATTCTATCTCAATGAGATCCACTTCTTCCTTATTGTCTTCTTGATTAACAAGCTCAATTGGAGGAATGTCGAACGCAGCTCCTGCTCTCTTCTTAGATTGACGAAAGTGAGATTCGTGACTTTTCAGTTTGAAGATCCACTACTAACAACAGAGCACAAACAAGATCAAATGTAGTAAACACTTAAATACAAACAACTTAGAAAGTTAAGCAATTTATGATTCAAGTCCCCGGCAATGACGCCAAAAACTTGTTGGCCTCTAGCACACGCAAGTGTACGTGGTCAAAATAAGCAATATTGTGATCTATTTAAAGATCGAGATGTCGAACTCAAAGGACTTGGTATAACTTGGTAATTTTTTAAATTGTTATGTCGATGAATAATTTTGTAAAAATTAATTTAAAAATTTATTATTATAAACTAAGTTATGAAATATTGAAAATTAAAAATTACAATTATACTCACTTTGATTATTGAGCTTAAATACTAATGTAAATGAAATTTTGGGATTGTAACCTTATCGACGCCGAATTAGTTATTAAACATTACACTTATGCTTGAATTGTCGACAGCAGGAGGCTACGTGCCATTTAGGAGTTCTTACTTTCTTTTCATTCTTTAGATCGTTCCATAGAACTAAATATAATAGGTGGATTGTGTCTAAACCCTAAATTATTTTGTACATCAAGTATGCCAGAAACCAGGAAGAACAAACGTAAAGGGAAGGGAGTAGAAATGGTCACTCCCTTCACAACTTGAAATTACTTGCTTTCAACTAATCAGTTATCGTAATAAGAAGTGGAAAGAAAAGCAAGCAAGTAATGAAAGGGAACTAATGCTTGATTGTCACACCCCTCCCTGGGATCGTGACCAGTGCCCGATAGGGACACGTAATCACCTAATAAGTCGAATTCCTTTCT
>JAOTQR010054779.1:0-14335 GCA_025774065.1 Solanum ossicruentum | reverse complement strand
TCGGTAGAATCCTAGGATGAGATTAGAAAGGAATTCGACTTATTAGGTGATTACGTGTTCCTATCGGGCACTGGTCAGGACCCCAGGGAGGGGTGTGACATATTTTAATCATAAGCAAGCTTAAAATAATCAATTAAGTAATATAGAATCAAAATCATATTAATGCATAAGAGAGTTCCAAGTTTGAAAGTGTAGATTAGGTAAAATCATGCAAATTCATAAAGTTGAATTAAATCATGTAAAACCTTGATAAATATTCCCAACTAATCATAAGAATGCATGAATAACCATAATCTAAGCAAATATCAATTAGTATGCACCTACCCATAAATCAAAGATTGAAAATTCGTAATTCAAAATTTAATTTTAGAAGAGGACTTTTTGGTTGAGAGGAAACCAAGAATCAAACCCAAATACCTTTAAGACTTGGAATTTCTTGAAAGAAACTTGAGGAAAAACCTTAGACTTCACTTGTGTTTTTGAAATCCAAAGAAGATTGTTGAGAGCCATGAAATTGGATGAAGAATTCGCTGAAGACTAGAGAGGATTTTGAAAGAATTTTTTGTGTGATTTAGGCTTGAAAATAGCTAAATAATGAGAGAATCTCATGTATATGGGTGTTGGGTTATTACCCAATTGTCTCAGTTGAAACAAAAAAATTTCAAAATTTTTGACCTATGTGCAGCAAGTCCGCGACGTGGGCTTGTCACAGACCCTACTGATTTGTGCAATTTTATCAAAAAAGTTATTTTCTGACATGAGCAGCGTATATATTGTAGGTAACGATTTTCCACATAATTTTGTCTCCTGGACAAGAATATAGAGTCGAATTTGTGAAAATAACGCGTAGATCTTAAGATATTCAAGAAATATATTATAGCACATTTTTCGAGCCACGTGAGAAGTGTTACATAATTAGTATACGTGCTATGCACATATATGTCGTGTCAATTTAAAAATTATATATAAATAATACTTATCATTAAAATAAATACAATATTCATATAAACAAAATTAAATCAATGTTATTGATTTGATGCAATAGTTTAACCTATTATGAACGAGCAAAGATGAGAAAATCAATTCAATTATTTATAATATAGAGATATTTTAATAGTTTATAAATACATAAAGTAATAATTTGGAGTTTAATAGTTAGGAGTGAAATAATTAGTTGATTAAAATTTAATTTTGAAAAGGCCTCCAAAATATAAAATGAGTAGTTTAATGTTTCAATGTAATTTTATTTACTATTTTTCTTTTTAAATTTGTTATATTATATAATTTTATTAGAAAATGTTGTATTATCAAAATTCTAGTTAATTTCAAGGTCTTAAATATTAGAATAATAACAATATTTTTCCTTTTTCCTTCATAGCCTGAACAATTATTTATATAAAATAGTTCTAAATCAAGAGTGAATTATAAATGTTTAAAAATTCTAATTAAAAAGTAATAAGTAAAAGATAAAATAATAATTGAAGAAAATTGTGAAAAGACAATTTTATCTAAAACAGAGTCTTTTAATGATGAACAAACAATAGATAGATAAACAGATAGACTGACTTAGAAGTGTTCATTGTTGGGGAAATCATTCTATGGATCTTTTTACTAAAGGAGATATAGAATTGGTCCGTTTGGGTATATTGAGAGAGATTTGATTGGTCAATCTTTGCTCTTCTTAGTTTAGGAAGCATTATGTTGTCCTTATTAGACTCGACTCCTTGTTCCTAGTTTGTTTTAATATAAACTAGTTTTTCAACTTCTTGTTCCTAATTTAAATTGGGCTATCTAGCTATTTTTCGGTTGGAGAAGAAAGAGATGACGGGAGGAGTATGGAAGCAAACAGAGGACGAGATTCTCAAGGCGGCGATAATGAAGTATAGGATGAATCGGTGGACTCATATTTCTTGTTTAATCCATTATAAGTCTGCCAATTAGTGCAAAGCACACGGTATGAATGGCTGGATACTTCAATTAGAAAGATTGATCAATGCATATGAGAAGAAGATGAGAAACTACTTCACCTAGCTTGTAAAGCTCATGCCACAGCAATGGAGGACAATTTCTCTGATTGTTGGTCATACATCATCTCAGTGCATTGAACGTTATGATAAGCTTCTCTGTCGGGTTAGCAAGCTCCTAGCCTGATAGCTTATTAGGTCCCTTAAAGGACAACAATCACAACTCAAAATAGAAATAACAACAGAAAGTAGAATGCACAATAATTTTACATGGAAAAACTCCTTGCTCAAGGGAGGAAGAACCACGACCTGTCACCACAGGATTTACCAACCAAATCCACTAAGAGCAAAGTAAAGAAATACAACACATACATTATTTCTCTACTTTCCCTTACAACACAGACAGCTTGTACAACTAACACAAGCAATGAGCACCTGCAAGGCTTGTTTCAATCTAATCTACAACACTTGAGTAGTTAGATTGACACACAAACACAACCACAAATACACTTAAGACTAAAACACTATCTACATAGGTATGCGTGTCTCACTAGTAAACTAGAAAACAAATGGATTACTTACCTTCTTAGTTGATGAGTAATCTTACACTTTTTAACACAATACAACACATACAAAAACACGAGAACAACAGACCTAGTCTATCAGGTCCCATGTATGGGTTTGTTGTATTCTTGTACAAGAAGCTAAGTCGAAGCCTTTGAACTTAAGAATATTCACTCTTCAAAATGATGTCTGAAAAAATTGTGTTAAAACCTTGGACTTCAACCTTCTATACTTCAGCAGGTACAACTTATGGACCATGGGTCCTTCAGTACAAGTCCGAAAGACTTCTCAAACATAACAGCTTTGCAGGCTGATCTCCACAACTTGATTTAACATGTAAGCTTGACGTTTTACCTGGTACATGATACAGTTTGTAAATCATCAAAATAATTAAGACATATTGATGTTTATGTACTTAAAAATTTCCCCCTTTTTTGATGATGAAAAACTATGGCTCATCTTTTAATCATTTCCCCCTGAAACTATGCACGTTTCTTAGACCTGACCACCCCCCAAGTATTCCCCCTGAGTATATGATCGTATTTTCCCTTTTTGGGCATCATTAAAAAGAAATCAATAAACTAAAACAAGATCACATACAGAAAATACCAAGTATTTAAGTTAGCGTAGGACAAGGAAAGAATATTATAGCAAATGAGGAAAGCAGACAATAAGAACTCCTAAACAAAAGGAAACCAGATTCATATCATGTTGTACAGCCCTCACAACTTTCACTCCAAACCGCCCAGGACAAAGCCACCAACTTTCACTTCAGATAACAACAAACTTTTACCAGAAACATGTTGTTGTGAAATAGACAGACCAAAAGAATAGGGAAAATGAGAGTACAGAGACAGGGAGTCTAGGGATTAAAGGACTTGGATGCAAGAGATTGGATGAGTTTAGACATATTGGCACTGTTATCCTTATGAGCATCCAGAAGCTGCTAAGTGAAAGACTTCACTTCATTGGATAATTGGGCATTAACTTCCCTTAGTGCGTTCAGCTCAGCTACATCATGTCCTCCCTCCTCTTGTGCCTTTTTCCAACTCTGCATGCAGCATCTCAATATGATCATCTGTCTTGTCCAACTCAACAGTTAATTCCCTGACTTTGGCTTGTAGGGGCTTGTTCTGATCCATCAGAACAGACATTGGAGATTTTTTAGGGCCAGCCCTAAAATCACCACACTCACACTCTACAAGTGTGTTATCAGAGAGAAACTGCTTAATAGTCCCAATAGTTCCCCTGCTCAACTCAATCCCATATGCTTCAAACGCTCTATTCAAGAAAAATCTATATGCCAGACCATGTTTGCCTTCAGCCATTTTGAACACCTTTGTCATATGTTCCATCATTAACACAAGAAGGTTAATCTCGACCATAGTGCTCAGTTTCTCCATTAAGTATAGGTCAACCATAGTGGCCACTGTTCTTTTTTAAGATCGTGGCAATAATGCTTTATTGACAAACTCAAAGCATAGTTGATATTGCCCCTTAAGAAGCTTCTTAAGTACGTCTGTGGGGTTCAAGTTTTTCAACTTGCCAGCCTCCTCCAAGAAACCTTTTGAGGGAGATTTGTTAACCACTGTTCTAATCCCTAACCTCCTAACAGGGAGAATTTCACACAAACTTTCTTCATTTACTCTGAAAGAAATATCCCTGATATTTGTGATAAAACTCCCATATTCCTAGTCTACATAGAACGTCTTCACTTCCCATTCATGTAAAAAGGGTACCGGCCACTAAAACAAATGCTCCCACCCATGCAAGTCCACAGCTTCAACCAATTCCCTCATACAAGGATGGTTTTTGGAAGTGGGTTCAAAAACTCTTCCATTCAAAACCTTCTCATCCTAAAGCAAACTCAGTCTTTTCTCCCTGGACGAAACCTTCTCAGATCTCATTTTCTTTACCTGTGGACCTAGTCCCCTAGTGAAAACAGGTTCACCCCTTTTTTCTAAACTAACTACTTGTTTAACAATGATGGATTCCATAGCCACACCAGCTCCTTGACTCACATAGTCTTCTTCTTTCTCAGATTCAGTCTAATCAATATTCACATCCTGCTCAACATCAACCAACTTGTCCTCAAATATCTCCTCCTCAACATTCATGGTCCTTCTTTGCTTTTTCATAGCGATATGTTTTTGTTGGCATGCCTTCATTGCATCCCACAGTACCTTTTTCTAAGGCACCCTAATGGCACTTCTCACAACTATTGTACTTTCAATAGATGCTTTTTCCTTTGGATGTTGTCGCCTCCAAGTCAATGATGCACTAGTCTCGTCATCCTCTTCATCAATAGCCTCTTGCTCAACAGCATTACCGATTTGGACTCATCAGTATGCGTGGAATCACGCACTGGTTTGCCAAGTGCCAAGGGGAAAGGCTGATATCCACAGCAATTTGAAACTACAATGCAGTGGATGATTCTAATCCCAGTGCTGATGTAGAAGAAGAAGGTAGACTTGGTAAGGAAGGGTTGAGACCTTGGGTAAGTAGATGAAGTTCATCAGATTTGACCAGTAAGTAAATAGGGGCGGAGGGTCGAGTGTTGATGTTGGGAGATGGAGAGGAGTCTAATTCGACATCCTGTTGAGATAAGGAGTGTGTAAAACTAGTAGCCATAGTTAGAGATATATAGAACACTAAAACTGGTTTGGGAAAATGAACTGTGAGGAATTTGAATAACAGCACCAATAGAAAAGAGAATAAACATGACTTTTGGGAGAAAGGATTTGGATGAAATTTCAAAGACTGATGATGTCCATTTAAAGGAAGAATAGGAGAAGGCGTCTGGTCCCTGATTGGTTGCGACTCTTCGGGGACTGGATGGAATGATGTTACTTCAGAGAAAACTGAACAAACGTGATATATCCTGAGTATTTTCATTAATAGAGTGAGAGATTATTAGTAGGGTACTAACATGATAATGAATTAGGTCCTTTGGTGAAGTTCCCTTTATCACAGCCTTCAAATGTTATGAGATATTTCCAAGTCTACTGATCATTAAAATACAATATAGTATTTAACTAGTGAATAACCTCTTAGATACCTGATTGAGCCCTTCTAGCCAAAATCTGCGAAGGAAATCTACAATCACTTCGCTCTTTCATGTTGTTGCTTGATCAAACCCAATTTCAGCCTGTTTTTCTCGAACTAGTCCCTGGATAGTGATTTAGTGGAAATGTCAGCGATATGGACCTCAATATTGTAGAACTTCATGAAGATGTTTCCCTTCTCCACCTGGTCCCCGAGAAAATGATATCTCACATCAATATGCTTTGTTCTTTTATGATAACCTGGAATTTTTGCAATGGGCACTAGTATTATCACACAAAAGGGGAATGGTATCAGTTAATACCACAAAATCTTTCAGCTGTTGTTTGATCCACAATAGTTGTGAACAACAAGCCACAGTAGCAACATACTCAGCCTCAGCAATGGATAATGCCACTGAATTTCGCTTCTTGGTCCCCTAGGAGTTCAGTGATGATCCAAGAAAATGAGTCATGCCTGATGTGTTTTTTCTATCAACCAGGTACTCTGCAAAGTCTGCATCTCCATATCCAACTAAATAAAATCTGTCACCAGCAGAATAGTATAAGGCCAGATACTCAGACCCCTTGAGATATCTGAAGATTCATTTAGCAGCCTTCAGGTGTGATTCTTTTGGACAGGACTGAAATATAGCACACATGCAAACACTGAAGACTATGTCTGGTCTATTTGCCATCAAGTAGAGTAATGATCCTATAATTCCTCTGTATATGGTTGAATTTACTAGGTTACCACTTTCATTAACATCCAGTTTGGTGCTTGTTCCCATAGGAGTGTCAATAGGTTTGGCATCCATCAATTGATACTTCTTGAGCAGATCCCTGAGGTACTTTTCTTGATTAAATCCCACCATTTGCAAACCCAGAAAGAAGCTAAGCTTACCCATCATGCTTATTTCAAATTCACTTCTCATCAGATCCCTAAATTCTTGACAGAGAGAATTAGTAGTTGCACCAAAAATGATTTCATCTGCATACACTTGGACAATTAGTAAATTCATTCCTCTTGTTTTCAGAAATAAGGTGTTGTCAATCCCTCTCTTGTAAACATGACCAAGTAAGAACACAGACAGCTTCTCATACCATGTCCTTGGAGCCTGTTTCAATCCATATAAGGTTTTATCCAACTTTATAACATGATCTGGATATTCAACACTTTCAAAACCAGGAGATTGCTTCAAATAGACCTCCTTCTTAAGGTATCCATTCAGAAAGGCACTTTTGACATCCATTTGGAATAGCTTGAATTCCATATATGTGGCAAAAGCAATTAGAATTCTAATTACTTCCATTTTCGCTGCAGGAGCAAATATGTAATCATAATCTATCCCTTTCTCTTAACTGAAGCCCTGAACCACAAGTCTGGATTTGTTCCTGGTGATGATGCCACTTTTATCTAGCTTATTTCTGAACACCCATCTGGGCCCTATTACAGTTCTATCTGAGGGCCTTGGAACTAAGTGTCACACCATACTTTTTTCAAACTGAAGCAATTCTTCCTGCATGGAGTTAACCCAGTCTGCATCCTTGAGAGCTTCTTTAACATTCTTGGGTTTTATGGAGGACATGAACGCATCACAAGCCATTAGATTTCTAGTCTTGGACTTGTTCTGAATTCCTAAGTCCAGAGGGGAGACTAGATTATCCATTGGATGGTATGATTGATGTTTCCTTCTGTATGGCCTTGTAGAGAATTGACTTTGACTTCCTTGAGCAGAAGAATCCTCAGATGCATTCTGTTGAGTATCCTCGGCTTCATCAACCTGTCCTATCTCATCTGCGTTTTCTGCAGGTTCTCCAAAGTGAGTATCTGACACCATTATAATCTCTATCATTTGAATTATTTCCTGGTGAGTTTGTAAGATCCCTTGAAAGATCATCTATTAGGCCATCATTTTGCACTTGAAGTGGTTCATCCTTGTTCTAATCTTCTAGATCACTGGTGCTTCTTATGTGTCCAGATTCATCAAACATAACATGCACACTTTCTTCAATGCAAAGGGTTCTCTTGTTGAATACTCTATAAGCCTTGCTGCTAGTAGAGTAGCTAACAAATACACCTTTATCACTTTTGGAATCAAATTTTCCAACTTCTTCCTTGCCATTTTTGTGGACAAAGCACTTGCACCCAAAAGTCCTCAAAATGTTAGGGTTCCTTCCAAATAAGAGCTCATATGGAGTCTTGTTTTTTAGAGACCTTATCAAACATCTGTTGGTCACATAACAAGCAGTGTTAACAGCCTCAGCCCAGAAATTTTTTGCTAATCTTGAGTCTATCAACATGGTCCTTCCAATCTCCTTTAGAGTTCTATTTTTCCTTTCCACTACTCTATTTTGCTGCAGAGTTCGTGGAGCACAAAAATTATGGTGAATACCATTTTCTGTACAAAATCCATCCAATGTTGAATTTTCAAACTCAGTACCATGGTTAGACCGAATCCCAGTAACTTTGCTTCCAAACTGATTTTGGATCTCCTTGATGAGGTTGATCAGCATTTTTGCAACTTCATCTTTCGATCTCAGGAATTTCACCGAAGAGCATCTTGACTAATCATCAACCACTACCAAGATGTATTTCTTTCCTGCTCTACTTTGAACCTTTACAGGACCACAAATATCAATATGAATGAATTCAATAGGTCGAGTAGTGCTTACCTCTTGTTTGGAGTTGAAGGATTCTTTAGTCTACTTTCCTTGAGCACAAGCTGTGCAAAGTTTTGAATTTTTGAAGTTCACCATGGGCAAGCCTTGAACCAGGTCCTTGGACACGAATTTGTTCAGCAAGGAGGGACTAACATGACCCAATCTTCTGTGTCATAAGTCACACGAATCATCTTGAGCCTTCAAACAAGTCAGATATTCCTACTTTGTGGTTCTTAGGTCTGCTACACACATATTCCTGCACCTTAAGGCAATCAACACCACTTCATTTGTTATTGTGCATTTGTCTGATAAGAACCTAACTTCATTTCCTTTATCGTAAATTTGAGATATACTAAGTAGACTACACTATAGACCTTCAACATAGTATATGTCTTCAATAGCTTTCTCAAAACATTTACCAATCTTTCCTATCTCCAGAATGTACCCCTTTTGACCACCACCAAAGGAAACACTGCCTCCTTCAAATTTTTTCAATGTGAGTTTTTGGTCCTTCTAGTCATGTGCTTAGAGTATCCACTATCCATGTATCAGCACTAACTGCTTCCTCCTGACCTCTCCTGTAAGGATCAAAAGTTACTTTTGGGAACTCATTTCAATCTGAACTCCCAATAGGCAGATAAAGGTCTAGTAACAAATTTCCTGGTCCAAAGAGGCAAAGGTTTGGTCCTATGATAGGTTTAGGACCTGGCCCCTCTATCACATCTTTCTTATCTGATTGAACCACCTTTTGTTTAAGAATGGTTCTCCTTAGTATTTCACAGTTCTCTTTCAGATGTCCATTTCTTCCATAGTGCAAGCATAGTAAGTTGTCAACAATAGACACATACTTATTGTGTGGGTTATAAGGTGGATCAATTTTGTTGACATACCCTAGATCCTTTTTCTAACACCAAGTATAGGACATATATCTCAAAAGTTTAGAGGAAGTTATCCACTTTATAGACTTATCCAGGTCCTCCTAACTTTCATTAGGTCCTTTTTAATCACCGAGTTTCTTTATAAGGCCAAGTTCAATTTTAGTTCATCCTCTTTCAGTTTTCTTCCAAGATAGACTCATTTTCACTAATCTCTCTCTTTAACTTAGCATCAGTTTGACTTTCGTCTTCCATTAGTTTCAATAGTTCCCTTTTTTTCAGCTTCAAAGGTCACAATCTTAACTTTAAGGTCTGACACCTAAGTAGTCAACACAATTTTTTCATCTTGGGACACATCTACACTATTGCTAAGCAGGTCTTTCTCAATGGTTAATTCATAGATGGGATCAATAAGAACACATGCTAGTTTCCTTGACTTTCTAGTAGCGTATAGATCTAAGTTATCTTTAAGATCTAGCAAGGTCACCTCATAATCGTCATCTTCATCTTCTTCTTCATCTAACTGGGCCATAAATTTAAATAGCCCATCATAGACTTCATCATCATCCTTCAGTGTAAGCATGGATAAATTTTTAGGTTGGTCTTCCTCTTCAGACCCACTAGAAGAATTTCCCCAGCTTCCTAGTGCCTTTATCATTATTTTGTCAGCAGCAGCCCTTTTCTTGTACTTGTCTGGGATCTGGTCCTTTCTTCTTCCCCTTTTAGACTTTTGTCCATCTTTGTAGTCACCCTTTTCATGAGGATATTTTCTGATAAAGTGTCCAGGCTTTCCACAGCCATGACATAGATTAGTACTTCCATAGGCCCTTCCAGTATTTCCCTTTTTTGTCAAATCATGAATTTTTCTCACAAACTTCTTAAATCACTTGGTGAGATAAGTCATATCAATAGTATCAATCTCTTTATCATTATGAAGAGTCTGTAGAGCCAATGTCTTGTCTTTCTTTCCTTCTCTCTTAACTGAGTCTTATTTCTTATTCAGCTCATATGTACAGAGTATATCAATGAGAACATCCATCCTCAATATTTTCAGATCCTTTGACTTAGTGATAGCATCCACCTTGCTTTCCCAGGACTTGAGAAGAACTCTCAGAATCTTACGAACCTATTTGGTTTGACTGATGGGCTCTCCCAGGCATTTGAGTTCATTGGTTACTGTTGAGAACCTGGTCTCCATTTCTTGTATGGTTTCTCCTTCATGCATGATAAAGTCTTCATATTAGGATGTCAGCGTATCCACCTAAGACTCAATCACTTGTTCAGTTCCTTCATGAGCATTTTTTAGACAGTCCCAACTCTCTTTAGAAGATTCACAAGCTGAGATCCGGTTGGATTCCTCAGCTCCTATGCCACACACAATCAACTTTTTGGCTTTGTAGTTTTTCTCTATTTTCTTCCTGTCAGCTTCAGTATACTGTTGTCTGATTTTTGGAACAGATTTGGTTGTATCACCTTCTTTCACCTCAGTCATGGGAACATAAGGCCCATCTATGACAATGTCCCAGAGCTCACTATCTTCAGCCATCAAAAAATCATGTATTCTACCTTTCCACCATCCATAGTATTTGCCATTGAACCGTGGTGGCCTAGTAGATGATTTCCATTCCTCCAGGTTGAGTGGAGCAGTCATTTTTCATAGAAAATCTCAAGGTGTGAACCTGATAGAGATCCCCGCTCTGATGCCAATTGTGGGGTTAGCGTGTTAGTAGTATGATAGCTTATCAGGTCCCTTAAAAGACAACAATCACAACTCAAAATAGAAATAACAGCAGAAAGTAGAAGGCACAACGATTTTTTGTGGAAAAACTCCTTACTCAAGGAAGAAACAACCACGACCTACCACCACAGGATTTACCAATCAAATCCACTAAGAGCAAAGTAAAGAAATACAATACACACGTTATTTCTCTACTTTCCCTTACAACACAGACAACTTGTACAACTAGCACAAGCAATGAGCACCCGCAAGGCTTGTTTCAATCTAACCTATAACACTTGAGTAGTTCGACTGACAATAAACACAACCACAAACACACCTGAGACTACAACACTGTCTACACAGAGATGCGTTTGTCACTAGTCAACTAGAAAAGAAACTGAGTACTTACCTTTTTAGCTGAGGAGTAATCTTACACTTTGTAATATTATCCAACACACATGAAAACACGAGAACTACAAACCTAGTCTATCAAGTCCCATGTCTGGGTTTGTTGTATTCTTGCACAAGAAGCCAAGGCGAAGCTTTTCAACTTAAGAATTATGGACCATTGGTCCTTCAGTACAAGTCTGAAAGACTTCTCACCAACCACAACAGCTTTACAGGTTGTTCTCCACAACTTGATTTAGCACGTAAGCCTGACGTGTTACCTAGTCCTTGATACAGTTTGTTAATCATCAAAACAATTAAGACATACTGCTGTTTATGTACTCAACATTCTTGATGCAGAGTAGTATGACATACTGGTTCGTGCCCAGATCTAGAATCAAAGCCTACTCTTGCTGATCCTATTGATATGGACGAGGATGAGAAACGAATGCTTTGTGAAGCACTTAGCCAACACAAGAGGCAAGAAGGCTAAACGTAAAGCCAGAGAAGACGAGGGAACTTAGGGGCTGCAGGGATAGATCATCTGTATCTTAAAAGAAGATCAATGTTGAAATTCCATTTGAAAAGAAGCCTTCTCTAGGTTTCTATGATGTAACTGATGAAGTAGAATACTTTCCCACTACCATTAAAGGTGAAAGCAGGAGAGTCGATAAGGAAGCTCGTCAGGATATACAAAGGCAGACTCGAAACAACTTAATGATCCAGTGATGAGGAAGAGGTCGAAACTGAATCTTCCAAACCACAGATTTCAAAAAGGCTAGATTTACTTTTAGTTTCACATATCTCTAGTCTCTTAAATTCTGCCTTCATATTTATACAACAAAATAAGCCACTTGTACTTTTACTGCCAATTATATTCAACAACTACAAACCAGGTTTAAAGATTAAATTCAGCTGACCCAATACAAGGTTTTACTATTATATTTACGTTGGGAATTTCCTATAATGCCTCCACCACCAACCTTATAGGTCAAAAATAAAGTTTTATTCTTTTAAAGAAAAACAGAAAATTTCGCATATAAATCATAATAAGACTCCATAAGGACCATAACTATAGTTTACCTAATTACATTCCATATATAATATAAGATTTATTATGGACTTTAACTTTGTATATAAGGCATTTATCTATCTATATTTATACTATAAGATCTTTAGAAATATTGTTTCAACTTTTTGCCTTTTATTAAAATACTTACTTTAGATATAATTATCTTTTCACTATTTTTTCAATTTATTATTTTAATCTTTTATTTATTTAGTTTCAACATTCACTTTTAGACTAAACTAATATTTCGTTAAATTCTCTTACGAAATCGGTCTTTAACATTTAATTTGAAATGGTTGTATAGAACAATGAGGGTTCGTCCAATATTCACTTTAGAATGTTTGTATAGAATGCTTCGTGATTCGTATGTTTCATGGTGAACATTAGCAATACTATTTTTATATTAGGAGTCGTTTTAAAAATTAAATTATAATCAATTAATTATTTAATTCCTAACTATTCAATATCAAATTATTATTTTGTATATTCATAAATTATTAACATATTAATTAATTAATAAACTTCTAACAATTCAACTTCAAATTATTACTTTAATTATTCCTAAACTATTAATATATCTATATTATAAGTAATTAAATTAATTTTTTCAGCTTTGCACGTTTATAATAGATTAAACTATTGCATCAACTTAATACTCATTTATTTAATTTTGTTTATATGAATATTATATTTATTTTAAAGACAAGTACTATTTATATATAATTTTTTAAATTGATATTACATATAAGTGCAAAAGCACATGCACTATATTAGTTTCATAAAATACAATCTAATATTATAAAAAGAGATAAGTGTCAAAAACACATATCCTCTTTTTTTTTATTTTCATACCCAAACTATTGAGAGTATGAGTTTCATACGTAAACTATCACTTATTAATTTGAAAAACATACCTCTATATTTTATTTCACTCTCACCATGGTGTGTGCACTACACTCTCTTTTATTTTTAAAAATGCCACATCACACTTCATATAGACAAAACACCATCGCAACTAAAAATTTGATTTCTCTTCAAAAATTGGTAATTCTTCGTGTTATTCTGCCTTTTTTAAAAGAAAAAAATAAATTACGGAATTAGTTAAACTATTCAAAAAACTCACATTTAAGAAAAGATGAAATTATGTGTGCTGATTCAGCATTGTTTTGATTTTTATTTATTTATTTATTTATTTATTTATTTTGCAATTCTGTTTCATAGAAGGCTGTTTTTTAATATATGTAGAAACTTTGTGCAACAAGTTTGTATTTTATGTGTGTGTGTGTGAGCGTTTTGTATTTTGTTTATATAAATGTATGGAGAATGTATAAACACGTACAATTTTGTATAAAAAATGTACCTATAGTTTTGTTTGGGAACTGATTTTGATAGAGCTACTTGTATATGTTGTCCGTAAAAAATATTTTTATTGTTATATAGAAGTAAGGATAAATAGTGTATAAAAAGTAAAATTTGTATGACATGGTGTTTTAATAGGTTAGAAACTTAATTAGAAGGGTATTATAGTCCATAAATGTCCATAGGAGTTTTAGAAAATAGGGAAAAGACCCCTATATCCTTATGAAATCAAGGATGCCACACGGGGGTTGTGCACTGCACAGAACCACCACCACTGACCGTGGTGTGCACCAAAGGTCGTGGGGAGGCCCTTGGTGTGCATCCTTGGCATGAAACAAGGAAGGCTAAGTTGAGGCCCCTCCACGAGACACTACAGTTTGTGGTGTGCACCACTGGCCGTGGTGTGCTTCGTGGTGAGCCATACCACCAAGGTTGACTCAGGGGCGACTCAATTATTTTCGAAGCCTAAGGTCAAATATATTGGAGGCCTAAAATTTTTAAACAATAATAAATGATATATTTTTTATTTAAAATTTACTCTTCTATTTTTTTTAAAGATACAAAGTTGATTAGTATATTTCATAAAAGTAGTATTTTGAAATGCCAAATTGTATCTTTGTTTTTCTATGAAAATCTTATACTTTTTCTTTAAATAATACTTTCTCAATTAATTTATTTGTCTGATTTTGATT
>JAOTQR010054719.1:0-14342 GCA_025774065.1 Solanum ossicruentum | reverse complement strand
TAGACTATGTAAACTAAAGCGCAGTCATATCTAGTATGTCAGGTACCGTGGCCCCAATGGCCTAGCTATAAGCATCTTCTTTTAACTTGTTAAAGCCGTATATCTCCTTAGAATCATTGAAAACATATATGTCACTTAAAATAGGTATGCAAAACGCTTAGATATAAGTTGGTTTTCCCGAGCTTTATCGGCAATGGGTGCCAGTCCGCCCTAACCAGACTTTGGGGCGTGACAATTATCACTGAATTTTAAGACTTCATGATGAAGAATTTTGGGATGTCTGATCTGGAGGTAAAACAGGAAGACGATGGTGGTCTTGAGGTGAAATAGGAAGACGATGGCATATTTCTTTCATAAAGAAAGTATGCAACAGATCTTTTGAAAAGGTTTAATATGGTAAGTTGTAATGCTATTGCTACTCCGATGAATATCAATGAGAAGTTGTTCCGTGATGATGATTCGGAAATGGCAAATGCATCTTATTTCAGAAGTCTGATTGGTAGTTAGTTCTCATACAAGACCAGACATTGCTTACTCTGTCGGCGTTATATCGAGATTGCAAAGAGAGTACTGAGATATATCGCTGGGACTATAGAACATGAAATTTGGTATTCTACAAATAACAAATTTCATATTAACTGGATTTACTGATAGTGACTATGCAGGCAACATTGATGACAGAAAGAGCACCATATGGTTTTTTTGTTTAATCTTGGATCTAGAGCTGTTTCATGGAGCTCAAAGAAGCAGGATGTGGTGGCCTTATCAACTTCATAGGCTCAATATATTGCAACAATATCTGCAGCTTGTCGAGCAGTCTAGTTAAGGAGATTACTTGCATATTTTAATCAGAAACTACTTGGTGCAACTGAGATTTTTTTGCAACAATATATTTGCTATTGCAATGAAAAAATAGCCAGCATTTCATAGTAGAACTAAGCACATCAATATTCTCTATCACTATATTTGAGGCCTAGTTTCTACTAGCAAAATTAATTTGAAGTCTTGTGATACAAATGAGCAAATAGCGGACATCTTTGCGAAGTCACTTCTATAAGCAAAACACGAGTTCTTCAGAGGTCAACTTGGAGTTTGCAGTTTTGAATCAAGAGGGAGTGTTGAGAGATGATTCAGAAAAAGAAGTTGACCAAGTCTTCAAGAAGTTAATTGTTAGGTTCCTTTATTTTAACAAGTGTTAGATATTATTGCAGATTATTAGCAATCAGTAAATTAGTAGGTTAGTGAACCTAAATTTTAGGACTTTCATTTTGACTGTAAGCCTATTTATAGGCAATTTCTTCACTTTCATTTTGAATCAGAAACATCACGTTATAGTAATTCTTTGCTTCTCTTTTGCTTACCTTTTCTGTTAACTTTCATTATTAAATTTCCCTTTTTTTTCCAACAAATTGATCCGAAAAAGTGGCACGCTGATAGTGACAAAGTCACAGCTATAAGAAGGACAAAGTCCACTAGGATGTCAAGTGATCAAGCAATCTGTACAAATGGGCAAATTAAGCGAGTGCGTTGCAAGTCTCAAAATATATCAACACAAACAGATAAAATGAAAAGAACATAGATGAGATACGAAGGTAACATTCAAATATATCAGCAGGTAACAAAAGCACAAGAACAAGTTTTTACATGAACCTGAATCTTTTAGCACGCGACCGACCCTACCGAGTTCAAGTCGTGGTTCAATACGACATCAGTTTGTTCAATCAATTTCCTTAAGATTGAAATAGTGTGATCACCTTAATATTCATTTAAATACCCATTTAATATTTAGCACTTTCAACAGGTAAAAACTAACCATATAGATACCAAAAGTGAGCCCCATTTGTGTAAATCACACCCTTTTGGGTAGCTTGACTGTCTTGCATCGCAACTAGATTTTGAATTGGTAAATGAAAAAACTAAGCCTTTTAATCTACATGAAAACTATAGGTATATGAATATAGGTTTAAAAAAATCAAGAACCACTTCAAAATACCTTTTTTAATAGAATTTATAATCAAACACTAATAACACACACCCAGGGATTCCTATGTCAAAAATCTGGACAGAACTTCTTCTAAATTGCGTTCACTGTTTTGAATCCGTAATTACCAAATTAGGTTCCAACATAAGAATAAGAGTTGTAGCTACATGTATTGGGGTTACAAATAACTAATAACTATCACAAAAGACATCTCAGATATCAAGGTATGCTTAAAATACCAATAGAAATACATAAAAGGCTTCTGAGACGGAAAAACTGGCCAAAACTTTCAATATGTTGCATCCCATTTTTCAGTACCATGCAAGCAAATTCAGAATTTCACATAAACAAAAAGGTCTTAAGATATGTGAATCAGCTTTTCAAAACATATTTACCCACTACAAACACAACTTTAGATCATGAGATACTCCACAATTACCAAACATTACACAGTTTCACGACAAAATTTAGCTACTTATCAACGGGTAGGGGTTTCTTGATTTTTGCTCAAAGGGACTACTTTTTTTCATGATTTTCATCAATTATACAACTATGAGGGAGTTTATAAGGTCTTTCCATGTCTTGGAACTGACTTACCTTAGGGGTAAATATATATCATGTTAAAAGCAAATTTTAAAAAATGTTGCCAAAATTTCTTCTTTTTTTTTTTTTAATTCCTTATTTGTTTCCTCACACATTGCTATTTATTATTAAGGCTTGTGTAACATATATAATTTCATAAAAGTAAATAAACTGCACTTAAAAAAACCCCTCCCTCATTCCTTTCGATGATTCAAGAAAATCAGTTTCTCTAACGACACAAATTCAAGTCAAAGAGTTGTGAAGTAGGGGTTGGTTTTATCTCAAGGGAATACCATTTTGAAAGTGAATACATTATTTAATAATAAGGTCATTACAAAATGAATATTCAATAGGGTCACTACATGTCTCAATTCAATCCACACTCAAAACTTATCATAAACGACAGTGAAGGAGATTAACCCATCACTTCGACAAGTCCATGGAAGCATGTATAATGCTCTTAAAATATACTATGATAGCGTGTACATCTCTGCTAATATATTACGGCAGCATGGGTATGCCCCTAACATATTACGACAACTATGTATGCCCCCAGTAACCATATCACATGATATCCAGCATCACACCACATATAACTCATAAAAATATTTGATATTCTTCTCAAAATAGTATATCTTGGGTTGATTAAAGAGAACTAACTCTGCCAAGCACATTCTTGTCCCATACATGCACCAAACATAGAAAAATATATTTTTTAAAGCATGTTTGAAAAGCAAACATTAAAACTTAAGTCTCACTTACCTTCTTAATGACAAGTTTCACAACTTTGCATGCATAAAACACCCACTGAAACAACTCCTAATTGCCTCAATCTATGAAAAAATATTGATTAGCAATATCAATTATGTTGGCCAAACTTAAATCTTAATATCCCTAACTTTCAAGTTTAGGGTTAAACCCTAGTACCCAATATCTTAGACTATAAATTAGAGTAGATGTATTATTAATCTCATTGTTAAAACTTAATTGGTGAAAATTTTAGTAAATATATTTCAACTAACAAGAGCACAAAACAATAAGAAAATACTTATACTTTATCATCCAAAACAGTGGTACAAAGACCAAGTTAATTCTATGTATGAATTTTCCCGAATAACATTGATGAGCCATGTGTTTTCTTCCAAAAGAAAGGGATGAAAATTTGCTTTAATTTTTTTCTTTCTCTACTGCAGTGACAGAGTGAAGAAAAAAAAGAATCTAGTTGCTTCTCTTATTTTTTTATTATTTTATTCTTTTTTAAAAAAATAAAATTACTACTGGTTAAAATTACCAATTAACCCTTCATTAAAAAAAAATAAGGATTATAACACTCATTGGGTGTAGACTCTGTGAACTGAGGCAGGTTCATCCTCCAGAACTCACAAATTCTGGATGTATCCTGTGGATTTTGTCTATCCACTCCTTGTCTAGCAGCAGGTGCTGTCACAGCCTGGTTTAAAGTCTGCATAGCCGAGCGAAGCTCAACATTCGAGATTTCAACTTTTACTGGCTTCTCAGTAGGGATAGTTGGGCCTATGGGTTCGTCATGATCCTGGGGCTAAGGTTGGTTAACATATTGTTTAGTATGATGCCCTCTTCCTCTAGCAACTCTTCTCAGAGACATAATCACAATTCTGTAAATGCATGACGCACGAAGTAGAAAAGAGTTTTTATAGAGTTTGAACTCTATCGTAGGAATCAAAATAGCAAAGAACTTTAACCATTCTTAATGTCCTATAGTCTTCTGCTTATACAATGTGGTGCGCAACACATCCATAAACAAGACTCTATTAGACACGGCTTCATAGACTCCCTAGGACACTTAAACTCTATACTCTGATACCAAGTTTGTCACGCTTCGGGAGGGTACCCTAGATGTGGCCAGCACTCAGAGTCTATTTCTAGTCCCCAAGCGAACCACTTTGCCTCATCACATTCATTCAATCAACATTTTTAACATTAGCGAAAGACTGTGATAACAAAAAGTGGATAATCTGAGTCTTATATAATCATATCAAACCAATTAGGTTAGTATGAAAGAGAGTAGCTCAACATAATATCTGGTCAACAAATCAACTCTAGTCCATGAAGCCTCTATCAACTATTCCAGGGTGACAATGATAGATCCATGACTACCTCAAATTAAAATAAAACTAGTCTAAAGTATGACTCTAAAAGCTAGATGAAAATATAAATGAGACTCCTCCAGAGTAGGGAAGAGCTCACCAACTCAGCTGATTGCAGTAGATCCTCAATGGTGCGCTTGTTGATAATCTCTAGTACATGTATTTGCATTATGAAATGATGCAATCAAATGGACATTAGTACGGGGAATGTACGAGTATGTAAAATAACTGAATGAAACAAATATTGGTAGAATAATATAATATAACATCACCTTAGAAAATACTCAATCAAAGTGTCAAATCTCTATCTAAGCAAGAAGAAATAGTAGATAATGATCCATCAATACAATCCAATCCAATTCAATCAGAATACTATTAGTATAGAACCTATTTGGGAGTTTCTCTTATCCAACAACAATCACTTATGAGCCAGTAATTGTATAACAATCTCGCTAAAGTTGCCAAAGTTGTTCCTTACTTTCTAGGTAAAGAACGAATAGGATTCACAAGAGATCTGGTCAATCAAGTCCACTATTATTTAAGTGGATTCTAATCAAGAGGGATCATCCGATTTAATGTTTCAACCCTTACCTATGCTTGGCGATGTAATTAATAAGTTCAAGTTGTACTTACTCTTACTCATTTTGGTGCTCGATACTCCTCCCAAGACTGAATGCTCATAAGACAATCCATCTTAATCAAGCAGATCAATCAATCTCACAAAGGATCTCATCAATCCATCAGTTTTATCAAATTGGCCCTTACGACCCGTCAATCATCTAATCAACTCAGTTCTCAATCAACATTTCAAATGAGCTTAGAGTAATCATTAATAGGATAATCAATTAGACTAATCTTTAGAATTCAATTATGAATACTCACAACACCATCAAGTTCTATCAACCTATCATCATGCTTTCATCACATTCATACTGAACCTTCTCAAATCAAGGTTCTAAACTCAATCCCTAGGTTTATTCATGCATTCTTTTACAAAGTAACATATAGGGTTTATGAAATAACTCAGGTAAAAGCATTTATTCAGTAAATCAAATTTATGATGATCATCAATATGTGAAAATACATAGGATATGTGTAATTTATAAGAAAACATTCAAGAAGACATGTATAAGGACTCAATGTGTTCATCTATCAATCTATCTCAATCAAAGGGCACATGGAAGGATATTCCCATGTTCTAATATAGCCTTACATACCCGGTATGGAGTTTGACAATCAACTTTGCAAGAGTTCATCCTTAATTCCCTTGAACCCTGGCCCTTCCTCTCATCTCCTTAGCCCTGGTCTTCATTAGAAGTTTAGAAAGGCCTAAGAATTAGTGTTAAAACCTTTTTTACACTTAAAATAACCTATTTTTATCATGTTTTAAGTTTAGGAGGGGTTGGGAAAAGTTTGGAAAGCACCTACTGAGAATTAAAAATTTTACCCTTCGGCGTACCAAGTCCTCATCGTGAACTTGGTCATTTTCGGGTTTTTTCATCAAAAATATTTTGATCGAGTTTTTTAATCCTGTAGAAAATATTAAGATCACAACCAAGTGTAAATCCACGACAAATTTGCAGCGCGGACATGTCGGGCAATTCTCTGAAATTACGTTTTCATATCGAAAAAGTATCTTTCAATCCGGTTGCTCTAAAAATCAACCAAGACTATTTTCCGACACAATTTTCGTGCTGACCGCATTTCCAGCCTAGGATTTGCCAACGAATTTTGGGAAAAGGCGTTATGCAAGCGTCTCTCATCTAGGGGGTATTTTAATAATTTTATCGGGTGTTACATCTTGCCACCACCTTGTCTCGTGAACTTGATACTCTCTATCACCCTTGCATGGTCATCAATACTTTTATAGGAACTGCCATATAGCACAAGAGGAGTTCCAGCCTCCTGAATATAACCAAAAAACCCTTTAACTAACCTATAAATCCTTTTAAACTTGATGGGAATACTAGACATAGCATAATGGGACAACTCATGAAATTGGGCCTCATACTCAGATGTTGACATAGAACCCTATTCCAGCTTGTCAAACCTATCTTAGTGCCAATTACAAAAGTTGTAAAAGTTGAACCTCTTAAGGAATAGCTTTATGAACTGCTCCCAACCCATCATGGGAGTACCAGCTAGACCGCGTGCAAGAATTAATCTCCATTATTCCTTAGCCATATCGATGAAATGATTAGATGTGTATGTCATCCCATGACCTCTAGGATGCCCAAATCATAGAACTGATCATGGCACTCTATCAATAATTCATAAGTTCCATCCATACTATCAAACCTAGATGGAGGCAATCTCACAAAACTCTCAAAGTTCTTTTTCTCAAATAGTGACATAGTAGCACTAGAAGAAATTGGAGAGGCTAAAAATCTTAGTGGTGCAATAAAAGGCAATGGAAATGACTATGTGTCCTGATATCTAACACCAGGTCCCTGAATAGGTTGAGAGGGACCAACGGGCATGGGATGAGCTAAAGAACTCGAAAGAATACTAGTGGGAAGAGTACCCTCTGGCCTCACTAATAGTTGAACTAGTGTATCCTAAAGTACTAGTGTAGTATATGGAACTGCAAGGGGCGGAACTGGATCCTCGGGCTTTCCCTCAAGTGTAATCATAGGCTAAGCAATAAGCTTAGGCTAAATTCTAATCTCCGGTGAGGCCTTTCTAGCTCATCCTCGAACTGGTGTTTCCCCTTTTGCATGGACATGGCATCGGCCTTTGACTCTCCACGATCCCTACCTTGCTCGTGAACTAGGGATTTGGTTGTATCTCTAGCCCTCGACATCTGTGCAGAAAGAGTGGATTAGAGGTATTCAAGTATTGTGATATGAGAGAAACACATGAAAGAAAGAACCAAAAGAACTTTATCCTAACAAGTATCATGTACCTTCTCAAAGATGGATATAGACATCTATGTAGTAATTCATGAGACTCTACTAGATATCCTACTCTTTAACTCATGAGAACGGCGAATCTAGAGCTCTAATACCAACTTTGTCATGACCCAAAAATGAGGTCACTACTAAAATACACCGAAGACTTGACTAAACAAAAAAGAGAAACCTCAAAGAAAAAAATAGATAAATACTTAAATAAGTAGCCATAGTGCCAAAATATAGTTCAAATCCCAGAAACTAGTGACACAAGTTCAAAGAGCATCTACCAAAATATAGTAGATTGTGGATACAACTTAGTCTCCAAAAATTAACAAAGATTACTAAACTATGATAGCATCTAATGGAAACTTGAATGTCACGACCCAAGCCTAGGGTCTAGACGTGACCGGCGAATAGGGAACCCGAAGGAACCCCAAAAGAGCCTCATAGCATATCATTACACATCCTTGGTCGTGGAAGCAATTAAAAATGACAATAAGAGACAAACTTAAACAAGGGGAATTGGGACTAAGGAAGCGAGAGAGAAAGAGGAAGTAATACTTAAATATCATATGTGAGTCAAGCTCAAGCATAATACACAACTTGTCCAACAACACCTCTAAACATAGATAATTAGCGGGGGACAAGACAAGCAACTAGAATCACCCTCATAATAAGGACAATAGGTAATCAAATATACAAGACATAATCAAAACATAAGCATGAGAGAGGATAGATATTGTCCCCGGACATGAGAACTCACCAAATACTAACTTGAACAATCCATCTAGCCACGAGGAGAAGAATCAATAGGGGCACCTGTCCCTACATGGTGATATCATGTAGGCATAAACAATAAGTTAGTACATTGGAATGTACTAAGTATGTAGGATGCAATGCAACAAGAGATAGGCAAAATAAGCAAAATGCAATATCATAGTCAATGGATAAAATAATAGCAATATGACATGTATGAATAATACTTGAAGTAAAACATGCTTAAAATCCAAATCAACTTGTATAGTTCATAATATGTAAGTGTGGGAAGAAACCTTAACTGACATAAGATAAGACCAAGCGATCTATAACTTGGAATCCCGATGTTAACCCCACATCAGAAGAAAGGAGAAAAGTTACTTGCCAAGGTGAACCTCCTAATGCCTAAGTGGATCTATTAATCCTTGTGTGAACCAAGTACAAGCCTCTAGTTCTTGGACTGGGCTACTCGCCTCAAGCCCAGAATCGGGTACTCGCCTCAAGCTCTCATATTTAGGATACTTGCCTTTTAGAGATTTGTGGACTTGCCTCCAATCCCTTCACCTATAGTGGCATGTAGTTCTTAGACTTAGGGACTCACCTCTAGTCCACTTGGTACTAAGTATAATACCACGGAATATATAAGATAATCATACTTTAATAACTTGCAATAAACATAGAGACATAGAACGAGTTGCTCTTAACATCATTGACCTCAAATGGTAAGCATAACTTCAATCATAAGAATGAGTCATCAGTAGCATTACCTTTCTCTAACATTAACATCAAAGGTTCATAGGAGGTGTAATCTTAAAAAAAAAGGCTTAATGCAACCCTACAAAATCATCAACATTTTCATGATTTAAATACATCTTTAGAAATCTCATAATCATCATAGAGTCACTTGAATCATAACTCAACCAATAGATCATCAAAACTTTAAGAATCTTAAAAAGACATTTTATCAAACACTTGGCGGGTGTGTAATGCTAGTGTAAAACCATGCAATGAAAGAGTATTATCATGCTAAAAAATCCAATGTAAAACCATCAATAGGTACTTGGTAATATCCTCAAATTTAATTCTCCATCTATTCTCAAGTTTTTCAAGAAGTCTTGTTAGAATTCAAGGAAACCAAGTCAAGCCCCATGTCCTCCTCAAGATTCAAGAGCACTAAAACTCATCCGGATCTAAGGATTTCATTCAAGCTTCAAGTCTCCATTACAAATCTTCTTCAAGAAACTCTCCAAAGCTAAGGTATATGGGTTTCTTTCATGGGTTCCTTTTACCCATGATACCCAAGCTTCCTTTTCCTCAAAATTGGATGATTTAAAGTTGATTCACTAATGGATCTTATTTATTATGAAAATCACTGCACACTATGTTAGAGTTAATGAAAAGTGTGACTGTTTTACTATGTTTTGAGCAATTAATCTAATTTCTATTGTGAGATTTGATGAAGGTTAGAGGGGATTTTGAGAGGTTTTTGGTTGGCTTTTAGAGCTCCAAACGACTTGACAATGAGGGATTTTCATGTATATAGGTATAGGATTATTATCTAATTGCCCTAGAGTTAAAAGAACAATTTTCGAAAAATTTTGAACTAGTCTGCGTCAAGTCTGCGTCATGGACCTGTCACGAACAACTACTATTTTTGCGAAGTTTCAACAAAAATTATTTTTCCTGGCACGGACAAAGTATACCTTGTAGGTACTCGTTTTCCCACACAATTTTGCCCTCTTAACAAGAATATGATGTCAGATTGTGAAATTCTACATGAATTTTGAGATATTAAAATATAAATGCATCATAGGGTCTTTCCAAGCTATGTGGAGGGGTTTTAAATATTCTCGATTTGACATATAACGGAATTGCGATTATGGGGGCATTCCTAGGAAAGTGTGGGACGTTTTAATATCTCCTCCTTGGAAACATTCATCCCAGAATGTCAAAGAGACTTATAAAAGAAGAGTAATCATGAAAAATCAGCCCCAACAAGAATGAAACAATGCACTTAAATACCATTTTCGAAATCTGAACAAAAGTGTTAAAATCATCATGAACTTGTCAACATAAACATGAATGCATGCAATGACATAGGGGAAGAAACAGAAGACATGAAATCACAAAAAAGGGTTTGACATGATGTCATAAGCTTGAATAGAATAAAAGATGTATGGATATCGCTTTTCCATGAACACTCCGGCTCCCCGAGAGATACTATTGACTTGGCGATTCTTCCAATGGGCCTTGACGAATACTAGGTCCTCATCAATCAACTTCTTCAACCCTTCCATCCAATATCTCCACCGGGACCTTCTCCTAACCCAACTTATCCTCCATAACACTTACAACCTCAAAGGGTTCTATGGCACTAGAGTCACCAACACATCCCTTCAACCTATAAGCATGAAGAACCGGACAAACCATAACCATATCCCTAGGTCATTCTACCCTTATACCACTTTACCAACCTCCCTCTACATTTTATAAGGACTCACAACCCTATAATTAATTGTCAACCTTAATAACACATAGCCCACTTGGTACCATAAACCACAATCTCCCCCTTGGGAGACTACCTACCATTCTTCACCCAAAGCCTCCAACTCTAATAAGGCGGAAACAAGGCCTTTCTTAATCTAGACCTCTTCAACAAAAGAAGATTTGGAACCATAAAGAATACTACACCACCATGCTCAACCTCCTCCAATCTAACCCCCAACTAGCCAACTAATGAACCTCTCTAGTCACCTCTTACCACCATCATCAACACATGCTAGGCTACTTAGAGCTCTGACCACAACATTAGCCTTGCCGGGAAAACTAATGCACACTTATATCATAATCCTTAAGGAGCTCTAACCACATTCTTGTTATCCTATATTCACGCCTACCATATTTAGCAAACAACCCCTTATCGTCCAAGACTTGCGACACTATTCCCAAATGATTCATAAGCTCTAAATAAGTTAGTGCACCACTACTAGAGGCCACCTCTTAACATGTCAAGGTAGTGTTTTAAGACCCTATTCATGAAACCCATAAACAATGCCGGAGTATAAGTCAACCAAATAACTCAAACAATACTCAAATGCTCACCCTTAGTCTGGAAAGACACTTAAGAATATCACATACCCTCATCCTCACTTGGAGACAACACCTGAACCAAGGATCAAGCTTAGAGAAGTGACTAACCCATTGTAGTTGACCAAATAAATTGACAATCCTTAACCATTATATCACAATCTTACGGGTCCTACCCTCATTGGAAGCACGATATGCAAGTAGCCAAGCCACCTCAAGACCTCCTATACAACAAACTAAGTTCAACAAAAATCACAAGAAAAGACCCTATGTAACAATAACATGGGGCAACCTTTAGAGATCAATTGGATCTTAAGACAAGACTGTACCTACCTCCTTTGCTACTACTTGACAATCTCCCACTCAAAGATGGGTTCCTAGGGAGTTGGATTCTAACTCTATGCATGCAATCAATCCACCCTAAGCATGACATCAATTCTACCACATCAACTCCAATAAGTCATAAGGCAAGACCTAAGGCAAAATGAACACGGAACAACACCTATGAACATTCTGAGCAACAATATACTCAACAAAGAGGTAGACACCAAAGGGTCACATAACTACTCGGGACACGCAAGAAGCACACTATTTCACGACCCGAAAATGGGCGTGATGGCACTCGTCTTATCCCAAAAAGACGAGTTAGCCTACAACCCAACTATAATATTAAAAATGCAGAATTATAATAAAAATAAAAGTTCAATTATGGTGGAAAGCTGGATTACTCAAAGAGCTTGGAACAAAAAATCATTAGCATGATTCAATTAAGAAATCTTATCTAGGAACATTCATAGATTATGATCTCTCTCGTCTATCAAGTCTCATTCTGTATTAACAGAACCATGCATAGTGTAAAACTCAAGTCATATCACATTCAACATGGGACAAGAAAATCTTAGATTCAATGGGTAAGATCATGATTAATGAATGAATTCATTGCTTCTCATCCTTAAAACTCAGCATGATCGGGAAGCAACATGATGTGCATGGGACTAAGCCATAGGTACGAACAGTCATACATCCGAAGGGAATGGAATGTTACCTCAACTGAAGAATAAGGACTATATTAGGTGGAAAAGAATTGATATCTTATCTTGATCAGCCCATCATAATCCAAAAACTCAAGATCTACTTCGATTCCTCACATCATCACCTCCCTCTTAGCTTTCAAGGTCCTCTCTCTAAATTTGCTGCTCTTATTTGTGTATATGATCACTTTCCACAATTATTACACTCTAACATCTTTTTTTTTTGCCTGCTAATGCTCAACAACTGTGCTCTCATAAACTTATTTGTATAAGACTTAGACTATTATGGAGAACTGATCATCATCTATTCATACTCCCCAATCGCTTAGCTTCTTGTGACTACAAGGATTGCTTACATCAGCCTAATCCACATCAACAACTCAAATATACTATTTGAATTCTCATAATAGTCATAACTTAGAGCCTCACCCATCTATACACAATCATGGTTACATATCCTAAACCTCTTAAACCTCCTCTTTCCTAGTGCTTCTCTCTCAGTTTACTATCTCTATCTAGGGGGTACTTCTACTCCACTCCTAGCACCATGATCTTTGCCAACCAACATCTTAATCATTGAACACACGCACTATAGCAAGACTCTTAGGTCAATCTCCAACAAGGATCATCACTATTATCATGCTATCTCCTCTTTAACACTACTCTTCAAAAATTCAAGCTTAGGGTCTAGCACTAACATGTGTATCCATCACACACCTCTCTAATGTCAACTTGCAATTACTAGGTAAAAATTTAAGGAACATAATGCTACTAAAAGCTCATAACGAGAAATCAATCAACCCATTCCCTTTTCACAACTCATGTACCACTCACCCATTCACTATACCTCCTTATCTGGCTAAGCTTATAACTCTATAAATCTCATGAACTCTCATATACAATCATAAGCCTAATTTTGATCTATTATATAAAAAGCACTCTTTTCCCTTCTTTAAGAGCTACCCTTCACCCTCAATAGTATGAATGCTACAATACATCAACATACACTTCATTCTAGTTTGGGGCACGCTCTAACACATTCTGACACTAACTCTCTCTCTCTATATATATACCTCATCTCATCATGGCAATCATAGGATACTTTTGACTTTTTCATCATGCTTATGGCCATCGACTCCTCCCTTCACTAGTTACCTAATGGGTACATATCTCTAACTATAAGCCTCAATCAATCATCACTCGTGCTATCTCGTCAAACGAACACGGGTATAACTCAATGCCAATGAACATAACCCTGCACAATAAGAAAGAATAAATAAGAGGAAGTTTCCTAACAGTCTCCATAGCCTCTCAAAGATAAGTATGGACATTTTTGTACCGATCCTTGAGACTCTACTTAGACTCAGCTTATATGCACGTGAAACCTATGAACCTAGGCTCTGATACCAACTGTCACGACCCAAAAATAAATGTGATAACACTCGTCTTATCCCAACAAGACGAGTTAGCCTACAACCCAACTATAATATTAAAAATGCGGAATTATAAAAAAAATAAAAATTCAATTATGGATAATAAGTCAACTTAATGAAAATCCCCCAAAACCTGGTTGACACGTGCACAGACTTCTAATGCATTACAATAGATTCAAAAGGAAACACAAGTTTCAAATGATATTGTCTCTAGAATAGAACAAAATCATAAATAGGAGTAAGGAGTCAGCTGGGATGACAAACATCTACCTCTCACAATCTCCACAGGAAGCCTCGGACATGGAAAAATAGAGAGTATCACGACAATCCAGGCTCGCAACCTATAAAACTGTTGTAGCAAGGGGTGAGTATCAAATACACGGTACTCAGCAAGTGAACTACTAAACACAAAATTAAGTAATATAGAATACAGGTGCCCCTAACACTCCAAC